>JAUEPR010000072.1:0-241893 GCA_030435655.1 Armillaria novae-zelandiae | reverse complement strand
CATCGGTCTAGGGATTTTCCGTATTTCTGGCACACGAAACTACCCCATTTGGGCACGATTGCAATCAAAGATTCGGAGGAAATGGCACAAAATAACGCGACCCGAACGTCAAAAAGCGCTCTCTATCTTTCACCACCATCATCACCGCATTTTTTTTCGCTTACCATGGTCGCTCTCATCCAACGTCCCGCTCCCTCTTTCAAGGCTGCCGCTGTCGTCGATGGTCTCTTTGAGGATGTTTCTTGACGGATTACCTTGGTCAATGGTACGAGCCCTTCAGTTTTTTTCTTAACGTGATAACCAATTACTCTTAGGGTTGTCCTATTCTTCTACCCTATGTACGCACATCAGCCTTATCTGTCATTTTCATCTTGATTCTGACGACAATCAGGGACTTCACCTTTGTCTGCCCTACCGAAATTCTGGCCTTCAATGATGCTTTGGCCGAATTCAAGGCCCTTGATACGAAGGTCCTTGGTATGTTCATCTCGCTCATTGTGCAATTGCTCTTCTCAGTCGCGTCATTCAGGTGTCTCCACCGACTCTCAGCACTCTCACTTTGCCTGGGCTAACCAACCTCGGAAGGAGGGTGGTCTCGGTCCCGACCTCAAGCTTCCTCTCATTGCCGACCGAAACATGTCCATCTCCCGCGATTATGGCGTCCTTCTTGAAGATGAGGGCATCGCTCTCCGGGGTCTCTTTATCATCGACCCCAAGGGAATCCTCAGGTATGTCGCTACCCTTATCTATTCCCTGTACCACATTCATGACACTTCATCGCCAGGCAAATCACTGTAAACGACCTACCCGTCGGTCGGTCTGTCGACGAGACTATTCGCCTTATCAAAGCGTTCCAGTTCACTGTGCGTTATCCGTATATTCTTTCTATCGTTATCGTCTGATGTTTTTGTTAAGGACAAGTACGGAGAAGTTTGCCCCGCGAACTGGCATGAAGGAGATAAGACCATGAAGGCGGATCCCAAGGGTTCGAAGGAATACTTTTCGGCCGTGGGCGATGATGCTCCGAACAAGCGGGCTCGCCAAGCTTAAATACAGCCATGCACAGGTCAGCCGCAGCTGCAAGAGGAAAGCAAATCTCATAGAATGTTAGAAGACATAGACCTAGATCGACCGTCACTCCACTCAATGTTTTCTTGATCTTCGTGTGCTTCCGTTTCTATTCCTTTGATGAATTAGATACTTACCCTGCTACCTTCTTAATGTACTTTTCACGTCCATGCCATAAAATGTATTGCATCTCTCGCTTTCCCGAAACTCCTTGTTATTGTTCATGGTTCACCGTCTTATTCGTGAAGGTTTCTGCAACTGCGATGTGTACGGTATGTCGATCAGATAACGCTCTGATGCCTTGATCACCCACAGTTGCTTCAGATCAAAGTGGATACGAAACATGCCTAGTAAGTCTCGGCAGTGTGTGCAGTTCACTCCTTGACACTCAGAACCGATTGTAAGGTGTCGACGTGTCCTGCATTTCAGGTTCTTGTAACACTTTTCGCTCTGCGAGGAAGCATTGTAACGGATAGTTCAGCCTCTTGTTACACTAAATCATAATCTATAGCGATGAACATTCCCTTGACCGCAACAGGACTATCTTGTTACTACTATCCAGCACGTAAAAATGCGCGAGGAACGTAGGAATCGTGATTTATCAGACACAAGATTCGGGAAGACATCCAAATTATCTAGACCTCGCCCATAAGGAGGTCAAGCCTTTCACACACCTTTGACTATTTTCTTACTACTCTCAATTTCGACATCACTGAACTTTGAAGCTGTTCAAGGAAGATACCGGGGCGCAGTCGAAGAGAGCTTTTGAAGCCTCCGCCTAAGCCCCTACTGGTACGTTCTTTTCACTCGTTTACAGTACACTTAGACAGTAAACTGAATTGTTCATCAGCGCTGCTTCCTACATGCAACTAAACCCTGTGGCGCAAAGCCATCATTTCACAAAGAATCCTTGAAGTTGTCGTCCCGGACGAACCGAAACCCCGCGAATAACAACTATCGGGGCTACATAGGACAAAATGAGTACGTGAAGGTAACGTTTAACCCTGAACCCACGCGTCACATCACGTGTTTTTTCTGACCATCGCGTCCTGTCGCGTCCCAGAAAACCACGCGCTATTGGCTCCCAAAATGGACGATGGCCTTTCTTTTACTCCCTGTACATTCAACCCCCAATCAGGCAATAACGTCTGATCGCAGTGCACGGTCACGGCCCGATGTGTGGTATAAAAGATAAAATATTTTCTACCTTTCTTTCCTCCCACCAGGAAATTTCTCCCGATGGACGCGACGCGCTCCTCTCTCAATCTCGCTACCCACGCACCTATCTCAGGTGGCAGCATGTCAGAACATAATGAGGAGCCGGCCAGGTGCCCGTCGTGGGTGCTTCTCCCTTTCTTCACTGACTCAGATTTCGATCCTGCAGCAGTGTCGCCTATTCTCAACAAATAGACTATGATTGGGACAGCATAGATTTGTCAGCATTTGAGAGCTTCTGCGCGTACGTTCCCAGCGCCGCGTCGCGTTTCCTTTCGATTGACGCGTCTCCCAGTCAGGTGCTGGGCTGTGAGGAGCCGTTGTCAGACCAAAGGACGCACAGGTGCGCCAGCTGTGTCCCTCATCGGTGCTCCCTCTTCTCACTCGCCCTCAGCATTTCGGATCAAGAGTATTTTATTATGGACGACGAGCTGCAAATAAGCGACAGCCCACTTCCTTATTTCACTGAGTTGGGTCCGGAATGGCAGTGCGGAGCGACGGCAGCTGCTGCGTAAGTTTTATTCCTTATATTGCTCTCACTAGGATTTGATGCAATTGTCCTGCAGTTCTGATACGTCGAATGAGGGTGAGAGTTTGCCAAAGACCGTCCTCACGTGCGACATCTACTTCCTTGGGTGTATTGAGACTAACTGCTCTTTAGAAATGGCCACTCGGTAGTCAACAATCAATGTCTTGGTGCCACCTGGAACTCAAAGTTCGACGATACCGACCGTTGTCGCCCATCCACGCTTCCTCTACAACCCGAGCCTTCTACGTTTTATCCTACTCCTCCGAGATCATCGTCCCCACCTTCAACGGTCAACCCGGCGCATGCTTATGCTCCTGCATGGCAGCCATCCTCAGTCGCTGGCTCGTCGAATGGGACGTCTTACCCTGAAGCCCCTCACGTGTCTTCGACTTTGGCTCAAAATCCGTACCGTGCGTTAACGCTTCAAGACATTTCGACACCATCGTCTTTTGGTTCATCGTCCACTGAACAGAGAATGTACGTAGAATCCGTGATCCCTGCCTCCAGTTCCAGACCCTGAGACTTGATTGCATTATATCAGACCGCAAAGTGGAAAAGTCCCTCGGCATGATGGTATCCCGCCCAGGTAGGAGAATTCTTTCTTTCTTCAGACTTTTTCATAACCGCCCTTGGAGACGCGTCAATCCCTACCCTGGAATGTCTTGTTTCGTACCGACGAGGTTCTCGAATGACGAACTTTTGAACAAGTACGTTATCACGTTTGTCTTGTTATTTGCTTTCTTACGCTATTCCTAGTTTTAACTTTCGGATGTCATTGTCCGGAACGTGCATACAAAAACTGTGAGGTTCATTCGTGCTCCACCCTGCATGTTAACTAATACCTGACATAGTACCGCCGGGACGCATCTTTACGTGCCGATGAACACAACAAAAGTAGCCAATCTGGCACCTATATACGACGAAAATCTCGCCCCCGCTACGACATTCTTTGGGTTACAGCGTGTTGCCCCGCCACCCGATGCACTTCACGTGTGCCCCCATACACACTGCTTCGCCGCTCTCAGAATCGAGGACTTCTCTGAGCACTTTCACACTCACCACTCCCAGTGGAACAACTCTGTGTGCTGCGAGAGTTCCTGCCCCAGATTCTACATGCCTCACAATCCGAATAGCACACACGGTCCCTTGTGCCGCAGGCAGATTATCTGCATGCACGGAGATATCCCTACATTCCTCAACAGAGAAAAAGTCAAGGACCACATGTTGGCGAAGCACTTGAAGCTCAAGCATATCGAGTGCCCTCATTGTCCGTCTGTGTTGGCAAATGTGGAAACGATGGGGACGCACCTCCGAATATGTGACGGGCTGAATTGGGCGAGACGGGAGCCGAAGGTGGATCGCCGTTCGGAACGTTCAAGCAGAAGAAAGCAAGACAGGGATGACTAGAATATGGAACCGTAATGTGTATACAAAAAACGTAGACTCTTATATCTGTATCTCAATTTGTACAATAGCATCTATTCGATATAAAATTCCCCCTGTGAGCGATGTGCCAGCCTAGAACCAACGTTGAACAGGCCTTGAAGTTAGCGGTTTAAACTTTGATTACCGTTCGACACGTGATCGGTTTGTTTTTTAAATACTGTCTTCTGTTGATAGCTACGGTCGTCCTGAGTTCCATCATCTCCCATTATTATTTAGAGGCTTTCAACCTTTACGCGTACCAAATTTCTATGGCTCAAGAACTGGATTTCCAAACAGTGCAGGCAAAGTCGAAGCACAGCGCCACGATCATCTTCCTCCATGTGTGAAAGGCCCTCATTCTCTCATGTACTCGTCTGATCAAGAATTAGGGCTTGGGTAGCAGCGCGAACAATATCGGTCGCCTGGCGCGAAGCATCGCTGCCGATCCTGGATTGCACCACATCAAGTGGATAATGCCGCAAGCGTACGTATTCATTGCTCTACCGTGCTGAGCCACACTGATATAATTGAAATAAATAGTCCATTGCGCCGATGCTCGTGGCTAGATGGAGCAGTAGTACCGGCCTGGTGAGAGGAATTGATCTCATTTAGTGAGATACATAACCTTTGTACGCAGGTACAACGTTGGAGGTGACGTCCGCGAAGATGAAGAAGGAGTCACACAATCGGCAGAATCCATTTCGCAGATTATCGCTCAAGAACACGAGAACGGCATTGAAAGAGTCTTACTCGGAGGATTCAGCCAAGGAGCCTGTATGTCCCTGTTCATGGGCGTAACCCTCGAGGATCTTCGCATTGCTGGAATCGTGATGCTCAGTGGGAAAATGGTTCTTCCTGATAAACTGATCGAGGTACAGGCTGTTGGAACGATGTCTATTCTGCCGCTTAGTTTCAATATAGGGTATCACCCCAAAGACGAAGAATATACCGATGTTCATTGCTCACGGAACCGACGATGACGTGCTCACGCTTGAGATGAATACAGAATGCGTAAAGGCATTGAAAGACTCCGGATTCCAAGTAACGGAGAAGTCGAATGCGGTTGGGGGGATATCGTATCATCTTTACCAGGGACTGGCACATTCGGTGGACGTATCGCAGGAGGTGGATGATTTAAAGGATTGGTTGGAAAAGAACGTTCCGGCGGATCCGATTGCCCAGTCCTCCGGATGATGGTAGTGAATGATACTTCTGTACTCAGAAGCGCAGAGCGGTATATAAATGCAGTGAAATCAATACTTGGTGTCATCGAACATTGTCCAAACGAAATTTCGCAAGAAATGGGACTTGGATAAATGGAAAAACTGGTAGACACCATCAGAGTGGAGGCGGCAGGGTACCCCCTATACATGAATTTCTGCCGACATCTCTGAATATAACGGTGTCGTCGAAGGGATGGTCCCTGGCGGTGCCGAGTATCTAGGAAGAAAAAGAGAGTGGACAACGAAACTGACACTCTGGTGTAGAGAACACGAAGCGAATTATTTGGTTGTCTCACTTCCTTTCGTCGGAAATCTTTGTCGTCAGATTATTTGATAAATAATAAGCAAATACCTCATCAGAAACTAACTGAATATTGGTGAATGAATCGCAATAGAGATCGTACTGACAACTGTAGCGGATTAAAAGCATCGGTTGCAGTATTTTGAATCAATAAGCCCAATAATATGTACACAAGAATTTACTTCAAGGACCCACACCCGTAACTAAGAAACCGTCAGTCACACATATCATCTGAGGGGTTCTATCCCCTTATTCGTCAACCTGGTTGTGTGAAATTCTCTGTATACCGCCGCAACGAAGACTACCAACTATATTACACTAGCGTCATACCTGTATGTTCTCTTCGCTAGTGCTGTTTCTTAACGGTGTTTACCTAACAGATAGTAGCTTTGATGACATAAACAAGATACGCAGACTGAAATGCATCTCACGATAGTTAAAAGTGCTAGGTATTCTTCATGGCGGGACTTTCCGTCTGCAGGATGTCGGGACCTTAATTCAAACAATGCTTTTCGCTATAATGCTCGATGATGATCTCATCCCGGAGAATGACAGTTCCAGCAGTGTTTTATGGCAATATGTTAGAGACAAGATCGGCAGAGAACTCTATGCTTCCGACATTCGAATGGAGAGCACAGGCAGATCGATTAGATCAGCGAAAGCAGAAATTCTCTACGGAACAAAGATCTCTAGATATCGTATATAAACATGTTGATAAAGCCTCCTGTAATAGGATAGGCGAGTGCACGACCTGCGTAGTAAAGGGAACGAGAAAATTCAAAATAAAGCTCAAAGTATGTCCGTGATGAATATCTCAATGCTGGGAAGCGTGTACCGAGTACAGACTCTCGACAGACAGAATTAGCTGATGTTGCCTGACGCGATTAGATTTAGCAAAATGTGATGATAATGCCAACCTGGAAAGAGGATGTCAGCATACTATCGAGAAGACGAGACAAGAACCGTTAACATCATCATCTTCGCACTGCACAAGAGCGTCCCAGTCGGTAGCTACATGAAATGCATCGACACAATCAGAACTTGAACCTAAAGGGAGAGGTCTTCATGACTCTGCAGATAAACAATATGGTCTCGGGCCACGCACATGATTTTCCTTCGCCTTCGCAGCCGTTGAAGTACGAGAAAGAGGCTGGTACGTTGAACACGTTGTTTCTTACGGCTACATGAGAGTGGAAGGGGTAAAACATATCAGAACTTACGGCTCAATGATCGAAAGGTCCACGCTAGATCCTGCACCGGGAGCCGTGGGATTTTTCAGCGTGATTTCTACGATGGTACAGTATCGTCCGTTGAAATCGCAATCATTGGTTTCGAGCCAACTAAATGTCAGTAATTTAGGACGGAAGAGAAAAAAGTATGTATAGGAATGACTTGCGCTATGGCGGATTCGAAGGGACCTGTGGCGGTGTAGTCGGCACCGGTCGAAAGGATGATGAAATTCTGGCTTAGGGTGGGCTACGATGACCGGGTTTTAGCCAGCACCCAGAAATTCTCTGAAGATGTTTACCGTTCCAGTACCACATCTACATGACAGTCAGCGAGTCGAGGTCCCACAACGCAAGAACATACTCACTGATTGATCAACTTCACTGTGTGCGACTCCGCTTTGGCAGCAGGAAAAGTACCCAAGGCAGTAAGTGTGAAGAAAAGGAGGGCCTTGACGAGCATTGGATTGTTTGGGGAAGGAGGGAACTTTTGCGAAGAATGAGACCTCAGAGGTGTCCTCTCTTAAGTTATATTCGGGGGCAAGGCCGCACCACCGACGTAAGTGCGCCCGTTCTTGATGTGTCTGAAACGAAAGAAGAGATGAATTAGCTTGGCAGACATAAAAAACGGAATTTGTACATACGAGTGCATAACACCCGATTTTTGATCCTCTGGAGGAAACCCGCTAAGAGGTTCTGTTGAAGAGCAATAACATAGGACGGTATAATGCACGTTTGTTCCTCTTGGCGGCATATCAGGTATCACGTCTGTAGAGAGAGGAAATTGGTGTCAGAAAGGAAACGGTGCCGAAAATGAAGGGAACCACGAGTTTTTTGCAGAGATCTGATGGAAAGCACTGCTTCGTGAGTCATTGTCGTGAGAATACTTTACGAATGGTTTACGGTAAAATATGGAACGATGCGTCATGGTCTGCTAAGAAGTCTCCTGCCCATCATTGTGGTTCCGGTTGACGCGAATAATTCCCAAAACGGTAAGGATCACAAAGGCCATGGCCACGTGTTTACGATACATTCAGTGGCTGTGGTCCAAACATCATGGTCTGTCTGGTCCTCGTTGACCATGATTATGACAAGCCTTCGAAAAACCAGACCGCCACATTGTTTCAGTTGTTGTGATATTCGACTGGATAAAAAAAACTGTATTCGAATTTCTGAGCGAAGTCAGGTTGGTCAGGTTGCGGCAGATAATCCATAAAATTTCATCTGCAAATTATCGACGACTCACTGTCATCCCACGTGTTAAATCATCAGTTAAGAGCCATCACTACGTCCTGAAATCTCAAATAGGTGATAAGCAACGCTGTGTGAGCATTGAAGTAGTTGGTATTATGGTCCATGGACCTGAGAACTCCTCTGGATCGTGGTGCACGTTAATGTCTGACGAAGTATCCAAGATTTTATCTATTCGCGAATCACCGAAAATATGTGTGTTGAGATCAGCTTGAGATGTGATGTAAATAGGGGGGCGTTGGAACAGTCCGCCCCTTCGCCGTCGCGTGCTCTTGAGGAGTTCCAGAAGTTCATGCTGTTCGTGGCTTATTTACCTACCATGGACTATCACGTCAATTTGAAAAGTGAACTCCGCGATACGACTCCAAACTTCGTGATGCTAATGATGCAAAACACGACGTCTCTGAATCTATATCTGGAAATTTGTCCAGACGAACTTGAAACTTTGGACGAGCTGGAGAAAACATAGCAGTGGGGAGTCGGGGCCGGAGGGGGTCCATTCATGCGACAAGTATTTTGTCAAACCTGATGATATTTCTACCGTATGGTCGAGAGGATAATTGCGGACATCTGTTGCACTTATCATGTTCACATATATCGCTCTTACATTTCTCCTGCAAGACGGTGGTCACTATTAGGGTGCGAGTGGGAAAACAATATCGGTTTATCGCAATTAATCGTGCTTTTGGTCGGTAACTTTCAGAATTAACGGGCCCCAAGGGATAACTCTTATGGTATGGTATTGTACTTTTCCCTTCACAACCCCGGTCCCAGTTTGTTATTGTTCCTTTCTCTGATCGAGTGGCACCGCTGTTTGCCCGCACTTATAAATGCAGGGTTCGATCTTGAGCGTCAACGTGACAACAGTGAGCCCTTTGTAAACAGACCACTACAACGCGTCTCTCAAGAAGCCTACCTGCTTATTTTTCCCGCGCTAGTTCTTAGTTTAATTCTCCCCTCAATCCCACGAATCTCTACATATTATCGACCAATGGACCCGCAAGTAAAGCCTATGCTATTTATCTGCAGTGGCTGCAAAAATATGGACCTAGCTTCGGAGCCTGTTGCTATATGCCACTGCGGCCAATTCTGGTGCTCCCAGAGATGCCTCGGAATGGTATGTCGCAATTAAAATGCAATAATATAAACATAACGAGGACTGGTACCTATAGACCTTTCGAACACACCTTACGGAGACTCCGTCCTTTGAACATAGATTCGTTGATCATTACCCCAGACTCTGCGAGGGAGAGATTATAAAAGATCCTAAACAGAATTGTATCGGAGGCGTCATGTTCCACCAATATCGTGCGTCATTATTTCATTAGCGTCAATGTCAGAGTGTCTGACTACATAGGTCGTAGGCTCTGCCCCGAAAGTAGTCCCTGTCACATTTGCCTTCCGGCGGGACGACAACGGGCAGATAGTGGACTGTATACCGCAGGTCGACGGTTTCATTCCGCCAGCTCAGCTATCATATCGAAGGGTCGGTGGACGAGGAAGTGACCTACCGTTTGAGCTTTGGTACTACAAGAATCAAATGCAGCTCGGCGTCGAATGTCCTGACTCTGCGAACGACACGATCGCCAGTCTCTCCGGTTCTTCGGAACTGGATAAATTATGGTACGGCTCGGTCATTGCAGTTATGCTGGAGAAGAAAGGAAGGCTGAAGACATATACGAATGTACAATACGATCACATGAGTCTTTTTGTGCGGTTTTTCCGTAGTTCTATGAGTCCGTGTATGGTTTACTGAATCTGTTGGGATTTATCGAGTAAAATTGAAGTACAGCGAAAGTTTTGTGATACAAATATAAGCCTCCGCTAGATGAAGCATACGTAAAATCATAGAAAAATCTTCCGTGGCTGCGAAAGCATTAGAAGGAACAACCCAGAAATCAAAAGTTGAAACTGAGGAAAACATTGTTTGTCGACTTGTCAGCATCCTCCTTGTACTTGGTAATATATTTTGTACGTAGACTTACCCGAGTAAAGCCTATCGTGTGCCTGGTGATAAAATGGGAATGCGTTCTACCTAATGTCTTTGGATGAGCTTCGAATAATGCGTCCTTCAGAGCCACAGAGGCCAGTTTGAATTTCTTCCTGTGTAATAGCGGTGATCACCGCTAGACGAGAGTTGACGTCCTTGTCTCCTTCGGAATGGGGCGTAATGGAGAAATCAGCATCGCTGGTGAGATTAACAACAATCCAGAAGTGAATGATGAATTCTTTGACTCTCTCAACCAATCAGTGTATACCTCTTGCTATGATGGTTCGCTTTTTGAAGGTTGATAAGCAAAATATTTGTCGTGAGTATCAAGCATAATCATCCTTTCAATGTATTTGAGAAGAATCACCGACAGAGTCTCGTAATTACGCACGGAAAACTAGACGAAAGGACATTTATGTAGCCAATATGAGGCTGTTTTTGTAGGCGATTAAGAGAATTCAGCCTGTCTTACGACCACCATTCACAGTCGTGATAGCTGGCGACGTGAACAGGCAATCACAGGTCCAATTTTTATAACAAGCTCTCGCATCTTCCTAGAGTCAATCACTGGAGAAGATATGACATGTCCAACTGGCAGGAATCGACCTCCTCAAACGGTGGGGTTTCTATTTCAGATCATCATTCACGAATCATTCAAGATAGACTCTGTACGCTTCTCGGAACCATAATTGCAGCAGCGAGGCCGATTTTTTACTCTAGTGGACGACCTTCTTGAGTCTCAAGACACATTCTTTTAGTTTACTGAGTCATGCTCGTCATACCAAGCTGAACGACCTTCGAGGGAATTACGCCATCATGTACTTCAGGGCGTGATGCAGTTGGTGCGTGGGCCCCCATAGTTTTTTCAAGACGAAGAGCCGTTGTATTCTGGGCATATAGTAACGACGAGTTTAGGAACTCGATCTGACCTTGTAATAATGTTTCAGGAGGAGATATCTCGGTGCACTATGACGAACTCACTTTACCACGTCGCAATTCTCCTCTAACGTTGTATCCGGCATTGTCGTGCACCACGGCACCGTCCTTGGAAATGTAATTTGACTTAGTTTACGTCGTTACGGAATTATCGACTATGTAAGGACACTCCATATTCGTTCATTCTGTTAACCATCTGTCTCTCGCCACTAAAGGTTATTCGGAATAACGAATTCACAAACGCTGCTTTACTACAATAGATACTCAGATGATGGGTGGATATACTGGTACTCAATGCGTTGAATTTTGGTCACAATTGAGGTGGATTTGTCGAATTGTTTATTGATTAGGTTGCAAAGTTTGTACGCGTTCTTCTTGCTTGTAATGGTGTCGTTGTCGCCAAAGATGTATCACTCAGGTTTCTCGATGCTCTCCATGTTACTATCAGTACACATGCATCGCACTACTATCTCATCGATCTATTCGGGAACTAGTATGTTGTGGTGTTGGTACGTCAGGAACTCTACTTCCGTGTTGAATATATCTGGAATAATAAAATTCCAAGAGTACCCTGCAGAGAGGCTGATTTGACTGATGACTACCCGATCCGAGAGCGGAATCTAAGTAACAGGACCATGGCCGACTATGAGAGAAGCTAGGTACGCGTATGAGGTGTTAGAGGCAAGTACCGGGGACAATACCTTTCACGGCCAAATGGCAAACTTATTGAGGTCCCCGATGATGCACGGGCGCTTGATCTGCCTGGGCGCCCGGCTCACTATCCTCTTGGCAATTCTCGTTGGCCATCAATATTACGTGCACTCTATTTTCTACATTGAAACTCGCTTATCCTGTCGCACTTCCATGCTTTAACGTCAGTTGAAACCATCCATGTTAATGCCACTAGTCATCTGTACCTTTACACTCAATTCAAACGATAGCAATGTAGTCATCAAGATCTGTATCCTTGCGTCCGTGTTTTTCTTCTCCCTTTAGACAGCCCTCAGATACTCCCTCTTGGTTTTGTTTCTGAAAGGATACCACCTGACTCTCATTTGGTCTCGTGTCATCCTGTTCTACGGTCTACCTCTCAGGGACTCAGAAATGTCCTGAATTTGCATGATGGAATAAATTACCAAGATACGGGACTTACCTTTAATGGTGAGTGACTTCTCCTCTCTCAGGTTCCTTCGTATCTCGTGCCTGCAAAACTGATATCGCCAGGGCCAATCCTCCACATCAGCAGAGCATTTGTCTGACAAGGTTTCATCCCTCACGTCAACATTGTAATTTCATTTATACCGCTTGCCTCGCATTAGTTGCCATACGTCTTCCTCCTCCTTTCCCTCTGCTATGGCACACGAGATGCCCTCCGATATTCGAGATGACAATCATCAGGATTCCAAGTCTAACTTTGAAAGACATAGAAACGGCGACAATTCAAACAACTCCCCACGAGACATTCTAAGAGAAGCGGACGTACCTGACAACTCTCAACCTCAGTCACTTCATGGCACCACGGCGAAGACTCTATCTTCGCCCATCGATGAACGTTTGCCACGTCGACTTGCGAAAAAACAACCAGCTTTCTCACTTTTGCCCCAACCTGTCAGCGCAACTGCAGGAGTGCCAACTGGTATGTGTACTTCATTATGCGCTATAACTCACCTCAAAAGTCATAGTAGTCGAATCTCGAGGATACCCTCCGAGTCAACCGTTTGAGGAAGCCGGGCCAACATCGAGCATTTGGCGGGCCTATCTAGACGAAAGCTTGATTTATGATACGGACATGCTTGGAAACCAGAGAGGACAAGTCAACATCCTGCTCGTTTTTGTGAGCACAGTTAATTAAATCCACGGTGCATCATTTTAATTTAATTTCTCTTGCAGGCGGGACTATTCTCGGCGATCGTGAGCGCCTTCATCGCACAATCTGCAGTAAATCTGCAGCCAGACTACGAGAAAATGACGGCACTCTTATTATTTGATCAGGTCAATATACAGCTTGGGCTCGCCAGCGGCATTTCCCCAAACCGCATCACCACATCTGGTGCTGACCCCACCGCTCATTTTAATCCCAAACCTGTGGATTCTTGGGTGAATGGACTATGGTTTGCGAGCCTTACACTCAGTCTCGCAACTGCATTGTTTGCCGTACTTGCTGATGGGTGGTATTGCCATTATTTGTCACCCGTTGCTGGAAACCCTCAAGTTCGCGCTCGCACTCGACATTTACGCTATACAGGTCTCCTCAATTGGCGTGTCAGCACATTAATCGGCTTCCTACCACTCATGCTACACCTATCCCTTTTTTTGTTTTTTACAGGTCTGGTCCTGTCTCTTATACCACGACAGCCACAAATCGCACTGATGACAGGAATTATATCCATGGGCACTTTGATTGTATATTTTGTCACCAACACTCTCCCGCTAATATTCCCGGAGTGTCCATATAAAACGCCCCTCTCATCGGTTGCATATGCGATCATCATGTGGATACTTCGAAGATTCAGCACTATCCTGAGGGCAATCACACCTCTGGCCTTTGAGTTTCGTCCTGAAACAAAAACATTGCAGGGTTTAGGGATCTACGCTGCAGAAAGATCACGTATCAAGCATGAAGTTGGTGCACTTCTTTGGCTGTATGTGAGGTCTTCAACTGCAGCCATTCGTCATCTTGTAGTCCACGCTCTTGCTGGACTGCCTGCGGAATACATCGAGCATGCAGAGGAGGCTTTCGCCTCTAACTGGGTCGAAATACGCGATGAGAAGGAAAGAATGTTGATGGATTGTATGGAGCTGACCAGAGACGGGTCTACCCAATGGATTCCGAAGGATATCCCCAATATAGACCGTAGGATTGAGCCGCTCCTACGTCTGGAGAGACTGTTCTGTCCTGTACGCCGGAAATTCCCATTCGGCCTTTTCGGAGAACATGATCTCGATTTTTCGAGGAATAATCTCCCGGATATATTATCAATAACTTTGTCTTCCCTCGACGACATGCATATCCGGATGCCAGTAGGCCTGGATTCACAGAAGAAAGTTGCTATGAATGCTCTCGCAAACAATCATTTTCACCATCCTGGTGTGTGGAAAAGCATTTTCGACCGTGCATCGCAGCAAGAGCTATTTCATCGGGAACAAAATAGCTTTGACCTGCTGAGGCGCATGCACATGTGCTCCGCCAGTGCGAATTCTGATCTCACCGTTGAGATGTGCCTAGGTTTGGTGACAACCATATATTTCCCCGAAAGGAATTCCGCGACATCGCGCAGTTGCACTTTAGCAGACGCGGCAGTCCATCATGGTCGAAAAATCGTTCTCCGCACTCTTATCTCCTTCTTCGACAAATCGGAATTTGACAAAGTTGACTTGTGTCAAGATTCAGAGTATCACGAAAGAAGACTTCTCCTCACCATTATGCGCCTCCTGATGTCCGACTCGCAGTCGTCGATCTTCGAACCCCATTTATCTTCAAGTCATTCTTCTTTCTTCAGGAACCAACTCTTGCGCGTTGTGGTACATGCACTCAATAAAAGTGTACATCTACCCACTATGTCGCCTTTAAAATTTGATCCCGAGGTATTCAAGGCCATAGCAACTTACATTGCTTCTGATTTATTTACTTACTCCCATTTTCGGGACCTTGAGTGTTCTATCGTGCACGCTCTTGTATGCATAGCTTCGCTTATGCATACTGAACCCCGCTTCAATAACCTCGTACCTCCTGTGGAATGGGCTACAAAATCCTTCTTTTTGAATATCCTCAACATCCAGCAACTCAGCTATCACGAAAAATTTGCGACCTATTCATCAGCCGTCAAATTCTCCCCTTTTCTTCGGAAACATTTTGGAAATGTCGACCACTTGGGTATTTTTATATTCGGTCAAGCGTTCTCGAAAGGCATCCTCCAAGCGTACGACGTTTTCAGGGAACAAGGCGGGTTGATGCGTACCGCAGACAGAGAGTATCTCCACCCGAAGGTCTTGGAAGGCTTCCAGGGTTATCTTACCGGGCTCTTGGAAGCAATAAAGATAGCGGGGAATCGGAGTCTTGATCCTGAAACGTTCCCTGGTTGGCATATCGAGGACCTTCATCGAGCGGTGGTCATTCGTTGCATTTGCGCAAGCATCGTTCGCAGTGGCACCCCCCCACGTCCCATCTTATCCTTCCTGGCGTCAATTGTTCCTCACCACCCGGAATGGCCGAATATATTGGACACATTGAATTCGACAGACGGCAAATACTCCATTGAGAAATATAATTTCCACTGGTACCCATCACCAGATGACAAGGCGCACCTGAAAAGGGATATGAAAGCCATCGTCAAAATTTTAGATGGGTGTCTTAAGGCAGCAAGGGGTTATGAAAATGATGTCAATCAGGTAAGCAGAAGAGATTAATCTTTAAGTCTGCTGTCCACTGAATGCATCACAACAGCCATCGACGAGTTCCAATCCTCAAAGCGGGTCGTCTGAAACTCAACGTCGACCACGATGGCGAGAGCGTACGAGAAAGGCAAAGAATCTCGATGCTGACATAGAGCTTGATGATCGAGATGTTGAGCGAGGATGATGTATCTGCCGGCGGGGTCTTCAGTAGTTTCGATAGCACTTAACAGAAGATACCTGGAACGAGTGCGTTAAATATGGCATAGGGAGAACATATGCGTACGAACCGGAACCAAAACTAGTCAAGGTGAGGGAGAAGGTGAAGGCTCTAAAGGCGATAGTGTATTTAACCTGGTTCGTCCACCGCAGTCGAGTGTCCAGAGACACTAGTTGTCGACGAGGTGGTACTTTTCGGTAGTGGGAACCTGTCTTTGAGATCTTCATTTGTAGTACACATTCGAGCCCGGGTCCCAGTTCCACGCATGGTAAGGGAGGATCACGTCACCACAGAATCCCTCCTCGCTTCCCCCGCCTATGTCGCGTGGTCCTTGATACGGGTCATATGGCTGCCTGACAATGGCTAGTGTTAAGGATCATAGAGACGAGGACTAGCCGAGTAATAGCCCAAAGTCCGAGATGGCTGTGAATGCCACAAGAGATGACTCTGAGAAGAAAGTGGAGCGGCCCGATCCGATCCGAATTTTGCTTCGTACTAGTGCGTATATCCTCGGTTCCGGGGCATTTAACTGGCTCTTCCTTATTTTCAACCTTGAACAGTCTATATTAATTAGATCTAGGTGTTATCATGTTTATTGCGAGTCCCCCCTACTAATCCCGTTTCACACTCTGACCACAGAATCAGAATACTGACTTTGAGGATCCTCGGTTCCGTGTTTCGTTCCTCGACGTATCTGCTACACTTTTTTGGTGACAGGACATCTACTTTGGTCGATTGTACAACGGGTAAGGCTTACCTCCATGGACTTGCAAGAGCGCCGCTTGCTTTCCTTCCTTGAGCGTCATGATCCTCGTGCTGTCATGATGGCGCCAAGAACTCTTGGTTGTCCGTTCCTTCAATTTCTCTAGACCATCTTTGAATAGCCTGGTAATCCAATTTCTTGTGCTCACCCCAGATTTCTACTAACCAACACTTCACAGATATTAAAGGCAAATCAGTACCAACGGGATTTGCTGCGAACGTTGCTTTGATCTATTCTCAGATCCGATAGACAGATCAAATGCATGTGATTTGACACTTTGGAAAGTATATATCTTCCTGATGGTGACGAGCTCAGCCCTTTGACACCATGGACATCATCTTCAGGGTCGTGGAATACAAAACGCAGAACCCCGATTTCCTTATCCGCATTCGAACCAAAAGGAGCGCCTGATCATATCCTCCCCTCAGGCTTGTCTTCATCCTGGTATCCGCTTTGCTTCCGGGTCTCTCGTTCATGTGCTTCGCCTCGCGCTGTCCTGTGTATCATACTAGCGTAGCATACAATGATCGGATAGGCACAGGGTGTCCTTTCGTGGTTGGAGGTTCCTGAGTCGTAGATTGGGAGGACTTGTGCTTTGGCCCGCCTTTGCTATTACGTCCGCATGTCACTGGATGGTGTTTGGCTTTCCGGTTCTGAGCGATGCGTGAGGTTGATCGAAGTGGGATTTGGGATAATGGATAAGGTTAGGTGCGTTTCAGCTGGAGAGAACAGGGGACTGGATGTCTTTGTATCTGAGGGGGGCTGTCGATGTCGCCGGAAGCAATCTTCAGTAGAGCGCTCATTGTATGAAATGACTAGTTGGTGCTAATACACGTCCTATTCAGACCGTCGTCAAACCGAGAGAGATGTTATCGCTCTTGCCGTAAATCTCGGGGTTCCATCCATTCTGGTATAGGCAACACTAGACATAATTGTTTGGACCCCCCTGGTCTTGTTCTTACGAACTTGCGGTCTGCCCTTCTTTCCGGATCCGGCTCTGGGATCATTTGTGATCGAATGGGAAAGCGCTTTGGTAAAGGATAACGAGCTGGTGAAATGAGTACTGATAGAGTGGACGATTAGGTAGTGGGCACCCGCATAACGAGTCCAGGAAAAATGGTATAGGGAGAATATATGCATATGAATCGGAACTCAAACTAGTCAGGATGAGGGAGAAGGCGAAGGCTCCGAAGGTGGTGTTATATTTAACCTTGTTCGTTCACTACCGTCGAGTGTCCGGAGAGACTAAGTCGTCGACGAGGAGGTACTTTTCGGTAGCGGGAAACCTGTTGTCGAGATCTTCTGTAGTATACATTCGAGTCCTAGTCCCAGCTCCACGCATGACAAGATCTCGAAGGGAGGATCAACACCACCGAATCACTCCTCGCCTCCCCCGCCTATTTCGCGGGGTCCTTGATACCGGGTCATATGGCAGCCTGACGATGGATATTATTAAGGATTATAGAGACGAGCACGAGTTGAGTAATAGCGCAAAGTCGGAGATGGTTGTGAATTACCTTGCTCAATGTGTGCCTCCTAAATGATAGTAACGAAACAGTGGAATCTCTGCAAACACAAGAAATATATCACGAACATATCTAGCGAAATGATGCATCAGGTCGACATCCTCACGAACAAACGTGCGACAGTAGCTATGGACAACGCTGTTTGCAAGTGGGACAAAAGATTGTCTGGAGCAAGGGCAAACACGTCGTGAAAAAACTGAGTACGCAGGCCACAGGTCTTTGGCGATGCAACACAGTGCTACAGAGCCTGCCAAAGTTCATCCTCGATGTCTAATTTGATAGTAGCCGGAAAGTCATAGATTTCGAGGCACTGGGGTTTGACGCCGCTCAGACCATCGAAGGACCTCAACGGCGAGCGAATGGGAAGAGGCTCAGCAGTCGAACAATGGTTTCCCTATGCGCTATGATTCGTAATGCTAGTATTGGTGACGATGAACGGGTACGGTGACGTGGATAACAGTGTAGCAACACAGCCCACCCGTCATGGTGCTGGAGCGGAGGTTGGAGGTGTTTGTACCGGCAGTCATCGAAATAAAACTGGGGCGCAACCAGCGAGAACAATCTCCGTCGCAGCGCGGCTGGAGGTGTTCTCACCACCACCATCGTTCCTTGCAACTTTTTTCATGCTAATGCGCGCTTCCTTATTTAAACCATCGTCGAACTGAGGGAGATTCAATCGCTGTTGTCATAAATATCGGCGGGGTTGCATCGATTCTGGTATAGGGGGCACTGGACATGATTGTTGGGACCTTCCTGGTTTTGTTCTTTCCGGATCCGCCTCTGTGAATACCTGTGATCGAACACGAAAGTGTTTTGTTAAAGGATAGCGAACCGGTAAGATAAGTACTGATAGAGTAAACGATCGAGGAGTAGGCATCCGACAATTGTCGGACGAGAGCGAATGACCTCCGTCCTTCCGTACGAAAACCGCAAAATGAAAATCATTTTTGACCGCAAGATCTGTTGGCGCCACTGGAGGTCCTGGGAGATGTTTTGGTGTGCCGCATGAGAAGTATATGTCGGCTGGATCGTCGGATTTGCGGTGCCGGGCTGTTGTTGTGGGTGTCTCTGTGACGAGGGACCCCGAGGGTCGTGGAACGTGAGGCTGGTGTACGAGATGCGCATCAAGTGAAATGCAGACGAGGTAGTTAAGTTGTTGTGTGCTGAAAAGATTACCCGCTAAGAGCCGTTTGTGATATAGGACCAGAATAATTTTGAACGAGATAAGGGCGGGGTATATGTCGTATGAATGATGTCTATGATCTTGCGTGAACCCAGGCAGTGGGTGCTTTATGAATGTCTACTCTTGCACGCTGCGATGGGGCAATATATCGAGCGAGATCGTGGGACGACTTCCTCATGGACACGATATGGACTCAGTAATGGGGTCCCTTCGATTGGCATCCTCCATACGTTCACCAAGAGATGCGTAGGATACAAAGTCCAGAGCTACCGAACGAGCTCAGCGCGATATGATAATTCAGAGTTCACATCCGCTTCACAATGACTTGTATTGTCTGAACTATCGCTATTGTTGCCCTCGTCGTCGTGATCAGGAATTTCCTCCTTAGTCGGACGGTGCTGTGTTCGAGAACTAGATCTCATCTCTGTTTGAAGTAGGATACAATTTAAATAATCCCTATTTGATACGTCCTACAGGGTGATATAATCACTCGAGATTTAAAACGGCGCGGGTCTGCGTACGGTTCATTCCATGGTGCTTCTTAATGTATTGCTCGACATAATTTGAAGCCTGTACACAAACGTCAGATTTACGAAGGTAAGATTGTACGATGATTACGGCGTACGTCTCGAGTAATACTAGGGAGAAATCGCCGATTGTAGGGTCTCCTTGACGTCGGATGGGCTATTGAACAAGCACGGAACCGACGATGGTGGAAAGAAGCACGTTTGATTGCCAGCCGGGGCTACGGCCCGGAACCTCGTTGCGTTACGGTGTTTACGAGCTGGTGACGACTCGCTTCGTTCAAACTAGCGACTGCCCTGTACGCGTAGCCTGCAAACGATATGAGAGCTAGGCGTGAGCTTAGGTGACTTGTATCTTCCACGGCGGTTGTGGCTGGCATGTTAGGGTGCAAGACCTCGTCGTGTTGATAGCAGTGGTCGCTTACAGGAGGCTTTGGGAGTTACGTCGAAATGTCGTCGATGTTGGACGAGCGGTGGAAGTCTACGCCGGGGATAAGGTTACTTTGATGCCTGCCCTCAGCATCATATGTTACTCACAGTGCATACAGCGAACATGATCTATACCCCGTACTTTCCATACCACCAGTCCTCCATGTAGTCCTCCCTCAAAGCGCGCATCTCCTTCTCCCTCGTCTGCTCATCGTAAAACTCATGATCTGGATCCCAAAGCTCGGATCCCTCAAAGTCTATCATCACGCTCTCGACATCACCCGGGTCGACTGAACAGCGGACGGGGCAGTCCTCCTTGTCGCAGAAAGCAGCGCCACCAGGTTTAGGAGGCCGTATGATGAGATTGCGCGGAGCCATGTCGCGCTGCTTGACCCCGCACATGAGGATGTCGTAAAAAACGTTGACGGCTGCGTCGACGATGGTTGTGCGATGGGAAAGACACAGGGAGGGAGCTTTAGAGGCTGGGACGAGGTAGCGCACGTCTTGGCCTGCGATATGCTCAAGGAGGAGGACGTACACGGTGCGGTTTCCCTGCGAAGGTAATGGCGAGACAAAGAGCCCGCGGCACCGCGGCACTTGGGCACCCTGGAGAGGAGCGAGCCGGCGGTAAGCCTCGGCTTCGCGGGATACCGAGAGATCGAGGAGGGGAAAAGGGTCAGTGCCTTCGTAGGGGTCGATGAAGTATAGGGGATCGAAGATTTTGGCGATGACGGATTGGGAGCCAACGGTGGCGGTCCAGACGTGCGTGACGCGTTCTTCACGGAAGCCCCCGCACAGTTTTTCGTGGAGGGTTAGTGTGGCCGGCGGCTCTGTGGAGGGCGGCAGGGGAACGATGTGGGAGAGGGACACGAGGTAAAGACCGGATGTCTTTTCGAGGAGGAGAGATTCTTCGGTGTACATGCATTGCTCGTGAGCTGGCGATGGTGGAGAGGAGCAGGGGTATAATTTGAAGTGAGCATCGGGATGGTAGAGGGTGCCGGGATCACTGACGTCGTTGGGTAATGGTATGGATGGGAGGTGGTACAGCTCGCGCATCCGTTCTGGATCCGATATCATCTAGACAGGTGAAGTTAGAACTTGCTGCAGAGATATGAAGAGGGAGGCTCTTACTGAGGTATGCGCTGGTAGCAGATGCACAGGTATGTTGCGCGAGAGGACGACCAAGTCGGATGATTGGAGGCGCCCTTTGCATCAAGTCATGCGGTCCGAGGTGCCAAGAATCGTATGCGGGAGATCATCCGAATCCGACGCTGGTTGTCTTCGCAACGAAGTGAGATGCAAAACGAGGAATGTTTGTGTCTTCGGTGCAAGGTCATGCTCGGAATTGTTAGGCCCACGGGATGGCTTGGCAGTGCTGATTTGTCCCGCCATGATTCCAGTGTTAGGGAACGAAGAGATAATGCAGGAGCTTCAGCGTCAATGGAGAAAGCAGAGACGACGCTGAGAAGGACAAATGCGGAGAAAGAGAGACGTCCCGCGGCCATCTCCGCGGCTTACGATAGGTGGCTATACGTGGGAATTCACTGCCATTCTAATATTTACACAACACTCGTTTGCAGCAATTGTTCATCCCGCGCGGTACCCTTGCCGTTCTCTTTGGCCATGTGTAGGATTGTCTTATACCACGTTTTTCTTTCCCTCTGCTGGTGGATCCCGGATATCTGGTCGTTTAATGGCCGCAAATGTTCTGATTACCTTTCTGACGCGCCGCAGACTCACTCTATAACTGTAGTTAATTCTGGTGTCGATCTCTATCCTTGGTTCAACGTTCGAGGCATTTCTGAAGGCGCGCAGCCCTGGGAAGAAGCAATTTTAGTCAAAATCTGTCAACGGCGGATCTCTGGGGGAGTGAATGTACCTCGATACCTGTGCTCTGACTTTCTCCTGATTCCACATATAGCATATTTACTGACAGTACACCCCCGTGTCCTCATCACGCTTGAACAAACCCAGACAATTTGCGTATAGAAACAAAGATGGGACATTTGTCACTGTGAATAGCAGTGCCGTGATGTATGTACCATTCGATGATATAAACACGCCCTGTTTATGCTTCGTTCAGATGCACTTGATTTAAGCTCACAAAACTCGCCTACGGAGACGTGTACAGATTAAATATTTAGCCACAATTCCTGGTCAATCAGTATTGACGCGACAACACTTTAGGATGGTCGCTGGTTAGCACCATGTCCCTTCTAGGACTCGCCTTCTGACAGTACACGTAGGAGACCCGAACCTTCGTGCCTTGAACGCATAGTGCTTCGCACAGCAAGCTGTCACCTTCCTCTGCCTGAACTCTAATGGTGTATCGACCAAGTATAACGAGCCGCCCGTTAACCAGGGCTGCTCGTCTGGTATATGATTCCAAATTGTATGTCTTGTATTCACAGTCAGTATTTGATCTCACTACTCTGCAGGCAGGACTATCCGAGTTGTTGGAACGGAAAGGTACATCTACTCCATCCTTGGAGGAGTACTTCACTGACGGCATCACAGAACGTGGATTTGAAAGACCCTAAATCCCATGTCGCCTTCCCTTCGACGGGTCAGGACAATGGGACGTGCGATGACCTGAACTATCTGTAACGATTCCTGGGATATTCATGGAGGTATGTACTCTCCCTCTTTCATTTATCGTGTAATACAAAACTTTGCAGGGGTGCTTGACCATGCAGGGATTCCAAGACCTGTGGGTCGAGGCTATAATAGCTTGGCAGCCTTCCGTGTGCGTCACCTCCTGGCAACGTCTTTCTGTGGGTTTCCCGCTCTGACCCTGCTCGTAGGTTTTTGAATGGCGATCTTACAGGGTATAGTCACCGTGATGCCATCAACGAGTGCCATTGTAACCCGTAGAGCAACCCTTCGTGTTGCATTGTTGCTAGGACGCTCACTGTCGACTAAAGTGCAAGGTGATTTATTTAGAATACTGGGGACGAGGTCAGTACGTATCCTTCTTTTGCTCCTCGTCTTATCCTCAACATGCCGGTAGCTACGGGAAACCTGGCGACCCTCCCTGGAACCAACCCCGTCCAGGCGCTATGTTAGGAGGAGTATACTGCGACGTACACACCGGCTATTGTGGGACCGAAGTATGTGTCGACCGAGGAGGGCGTAGCACCGAGTGGGATGGCGGAGGTTGTGGTAACGGCTAGGACGGCGGATGGTGGAGGGATAATGGCTGATAGGAGGTGTATTTGGAGTGGGAGCGCGAGGGGTGCGCGGAGGGTTTCTGAGATAGTGGTGATGGCTGGGGTTCTGATGACGACTATCGGTCTCGTGTAGTTGGTGAAAATGGAAACCGAACAGTATTATTCCCAGTCGAGTGCTGCATACACTGAGGTGAGATGTTTCGAAGGTTGGTTTTTCCCGTGTGATTGTTTGCTATGCAGTTCTGACAGATGTTTAGATGTCAACTCATACTTGTATTGTAGAATTATCACATGTTGATGCATAAGAAGAAGAGTATTGAGGTTTCCTTGCCTATCGTCACTGCGAGCAATCAAAGGAACTGCACTATTTAACACAAGAGGTATGCATATGGGTTTGATGGGGCATGTGCTACCTACTTGTCTGGAACTTTGATGTGCTCATGTATAAGCACCATAGTTCTCTTTTTAGGATCTTCCAGAGACTGAGTTCATAATGTCCCTACTATTCACACTTTCTGGTGACTGATGCATCTTAGTTTGATGCATTTTCTGAATACATGTGTCCATAGATATTAGGATTCACAATTGGCTCCTTCAGAAAAGAGATACTAGCTCCAGTGAACTCCAATGTTAGTGGCTATTACCTTGGTGGATAAGAAATCTCAGTGAAGATGGATGGATTAATTCCTGAGATGATGGATGTTCTCCTACAGAATCTCAGTGTTTATCTCAAGTGCTTTGGTACTAGTAGAGGTTGCATTGCACTTTTGTAATATGCATCACCCATTCAAGATGTGCCCTGTTTTCATATTAAAGAGGTCTGTCATCCATAACATTCTTCAAAATTCTATCCCCTTCATTTAACAAGATGGCAGTATTCCCTGATATCCCTGATCTCTCAGAAGCAGACATACAGATCATATTCAAAATCACAGACACGCAATTCAACACCATGTTGTTGCAGGTATTCTGCAGTGGTATGAACATTTACAATGCATCTTTGTAGTTCATACTAACTAAGATGGTCAACAGGAATCTACACTGGCATTATTTCTATCACAATGTGGACTGTTTGTATGTGATGCTTTTCTTAAATATGCACATATGCTCAATGCCCATATTGTGACACAGTTTCTGCAAAACATACAATCCGAGGGCTAGCAAGTCATGCTATGGCCTTAATCATTCTGTGCCTTTATGTCCTCAATACTTTGAAAACTTCATTTGATTGGGCATTTAATCAATGGGCCTTGATAGACAATGGGTGGAACCTTTGGACAGTGTTTTTAGCATTTTATGAGTTCTCATCTCCATTGAAAACAACAATGTTGGTGGCAGGTGTTTCTGGTATGCTCAGCACACTTGCTGCAGATGGATCTATGGTTTGTCAAGTTGTCATCACTCATTGAATAATGACAGGATGAACCTTTTAGATTTGGAGATGCTGGGTTGTCTGGGGTGAACATTGGCTGGTTGTCCTCTTGCCCATCCTATGTCTTCTCACAGGAACAGGTATGCTTAATTCAGGATTTTCTGTTTGCCTAGCACTGAGAGGAAATCTAGCAATGAAGGTTGTTGAAATATATCATATGCTTAATGATACTGGAAATTCTGTGCAAGATGTCACAGTCGATGTGGATCCTAGTGTTACGATTTATTCACTTTTTCCTGATTTTCCTCATCTAAGCGCCCAAGCGCTTATCTTCGTCAATCTTATCACCATATCACCCCACCAATCCCACGACTATAATAGTCGACTACCGTTCCCCTACTACGGCTCACCTCCACCACAAGGTTACCGTTCGCCTTATTGTCATTACCTCGTTGTTCACCCGTTGTCGCTTACCGATGGGCTTATTATTAGCACAAGGACTTCAGTATATAAGTAGCACGACTCTCGCTGTAATACCTCAGCTTCGAGCTATAGTTTATCTATACCAATTCTTACTCTCTAAACGACTAGCACCTAGTGCCACGCCTCTACGAGTCCATCGCTACAGCTACTCTCTAGTCATCGGTGTTCACCGGTATATGACTCAGAGTTTACGCTTGTTTGGATCACGTGAGACTTGGGTCTAACAGTTAGCTCGAAGCTTCCCTACGGTTCCTCAGTGCTAGCCACGACGAACCAACCAATGACCCCAGACCTAACCAACAAGCAAACCATTGAACTAGGCGTAGCCCTCCCGGCTGCGTTCCTTCTCGTACTCTTCACCGCCCTTACGGTCTACGATCGGTACGACCGGATTCATGAATACCTCCACAGAAACGGGATCCTCGTCGGAGGCGAGCCAAGACCCGCCAGGAGGATTCCCCCATCCCACTATCAGACAACAACCCCCCCCGCCGCCACAAGGACCCCGCCGGGGGCCTACCCCGAGACCGAGCCCCGTAGCTCGCAGACCCAGCATGCAAGGAGGCGCAGCACCCCCCAGACCCACGGTGACACTTCCTCAGACGAGTTCCCCATTCGCGAGGGGACAATACGCACACCCACTCGCGCACCCACTCCAGCCCCAGTCCATGCCCCCATGGATGAGCCAGAGCCAAGGCGGTCCTCCGCGGCCGAAGAATACGGGAGGGAGCTTCGGACTAGGTTCCGTAGCCCGACCCCACCCCCAGACTACACCCCAGCCCGCCCAACAAGGGTGGAACGACCCGCCGCTGGTAGAAGGGTACAAATTCCCGCAAGAGAGGTTGAGAGGACCAATAACGGCCCCGCCGAGGACACCGACCCCGATTCCTCAGAGCCCGACCTACTCGCCCCTTTCCGAAACCCCGAAGCAATCAGAATTCGAGCGCCTGAGCCCGCTCGATTGGTCCCCATCCAGGATGCCCACGAGCCCGAGTGGCTCGAGATCATCGACCACGAGCTCTTCAACTGATGGAGCCCGGATCGACTATGGCCGGAACTCGGCCCAGTGGACAGAGACCTACTCGGCCCCGTCAGAATCGAGGCCTGGACCCTCCGACGGGAGGATGTGGAACAACGAGCCCGCATTCCCCTCGATCATGGACCAATGGCCTTCTCCATCGCACATGCACACCTACCCCCAGGAACAACCGGGGAGGACCTCGGACTTTTCCTTCGGGCCAACGCAGGCCGAACCCTCCACCCACCAGAATTGGGCCCGCTTATCAACAGGAGGAGCACTAGGGGGAGGAGCAATGACAGGGATGATGAACTCTCCCACAGACTTTATGAGTTGGAACACCGCGCCGAGAGGAGGGCAGATGGGTACCTTCGATTCGTTTGGGCAAATGAGCAGGCCCGCCGAACATGTCGGGCCCATTGAGACGCCAACTAATAATACGTATATACCAAACCCGCAAATCAACCCCTTCGCCGTTCACTATTCAGAACCGCAATGGCCGACTCAGATGCCGGACTCGCCACTGGCCAGAACCAGACAACAAGGGTACTACCCCTATCCCACCATGAGCCGACTCTTCGGCGCAGCAAGGGACGATGAAATGGAAGGACCCGCACCACCACAGCAACCACCGCCACAGAACCCACCGGGCCCAGGCCAACCAATCAACAAAGAAGAACGACGGGCGCGAATAGGAGAACAACGCGCGGAAATGGGAAGGCGAAGAGAAGCACTGCGACTGGCCCGGCAAGCCGTCGTAGACGCAATCATCAGGAACAACGATTACGCCAATATACACGGATTCTTACCGGAAGATCCAGACGACAACGCAAGGGGAAGACCGGGAGCACCCCACGGGGCCCCCGCTCAACCACCTGCTGCACCAGCCGCAGCCCCAATTCCCAACGAATTGCGCCCCGTACACGACAGGGATGACCGATACTCCATCCCAAGACACCCGGACTGGCCATATGCGCCGCGTAACCCCCCAGTAGGAATCGGGCTACCTAACGCCCCCTACTTCGGGGTAAAACCCACACTAATCGCTACACCACGCCCATTCAGTGGGGCCCACGACGACATCCTCCGATTCGTCGGAGACAACCTAGCCTATTTCGAAACCTTCCTTCCTTTCTTCCAGGAAGAATCTCAAAGAATCACCTTCGCAGCATCCTACTTCGAAGGAGTCGCCAAAGATTGGTGGACCCACAAGAGGCCCGAACTCTGGGATCCAATAGCGCGACACTTCCGATATCCCTCATGGGCGGAATTCGTCGAGATGCTAACCGCTCGATTCAAAGACCACGCCATAGAGCAGGTCCACGAAAAGAACATGTTCGAGCTCCGAATGAAAGACGGAACGGCAGAGGACTATTTCCAGGAACTGGAACACCAAGCAAAGCTCGCCGGACGACTTGCGGATGAAAGTATCCGAGGAGTTCTTTGCAGTGCCGTCCAGATCGGAATCCCAGAATCCTACGCCCGCGCAATCGCAGACGGAGAAAATACCCCCGGAGACTACCAACAATGGAAGGCCCGGGTAACCAGAATGTACGAGAATCGCACCAGGAAGTGAATCTTCGACCAGACCATCGGGCTCCAATACGGCCACCAACCGCGAAAGGATCACAGACCCCAGAACTACCCCGCCGGTGGACAAAACAAACCCACCGGCGCGACAAGTTCACAGTCGACAACCTCGAGCGGCACCAGCCAGGGCGGGGACAAGAAAACGAGCACCGGAGTAACGTACGGAGGCCGCGGGCAAGCAATGGAGATAGACCGCCTCAGGAAGGAGGGTCGATGCTTCAACTGCGGGGAGAAGGGACACCTGTCCAGGGAATGTCCGAAGCCAAAGAAACCGCGGCGACAAGACGCTAGAGGGAGATTCACTAAAGCCGAATTACGCACGATGTTACAGGAATTGGAAAAAGGAACTGAGGAGAAGACGACCTCGGGCCTCGAGGAGGTAAAAGACGAGGCCAGCGAGTGATCGATTCCACTCGGCTGGCCAAAGGACTCAATACTGGTATGCACTCGCCCCCTGGTGGTTGGACTTATGGTACTTCTGTAGATACAAATATATACGCGCATTCGAATATACCATTTTTAGCACCTTCCCCCGCGAAACCAGTAAAGAAAGAATCGAACCGATATGCTCTCCTCACCGACGACGAGGAGATGCCCTCTCAAGCGCCCACTAGGACGAAAGGGGCCGAACAAGGGATAGAGAATCCCCCAAGTCCGCTTGCTAAGGTGGCCGCCGGACCAGTCCGAAAGGCGCCTGGCTCAAGCCACAAGCGCGCGAGTTCAAGAACGCGAGTAAGCGCCCAGGACCGACGAGCTGACGCCTGAGGCACCGCCATTACCGCCACCGTGAGGGGGACTAGCCCTCGCCCTGCATCGCCCTTGGGACCAGTTGAGGGTATGGACCATGCGACAAGCACACGACGATCACGACCCGCACCTCAGACGGCACCTGCGAGTGCTGCACCCTCGACCTGCGATGTAAACGGGAGCGCGACACCCCCTGCCTGTATAGTCAGTGAAGCGCGGCAGAAGGACGAGGGTGACGACCCTACACACTCAAACGCCCACAAGGATCCGAAGGGCTGAACAGGGCGAGAGACGCCCCGACCGCCGCATACCACCATGGTCGAGATACCCGACGAAGAGGACGACACTTCGTACCAACAGTGGCTCGCCAAGGAAGCCAAAAAACACGCCCCTCCTTCCGTTCCAACGAAAAGAGGGACGCAACCTCCGGACGTCCCACCCGACAACAGGTGGTATCGACCTTTCTCCTCAGAATGGACCCTGAGGGCGATCCAAGAAGCGCGCACGTCTAGTCAGGCGAACGCCATCCTCGCACTCTGGATTCATAAAGGGAGAGAGGGCGAATGCACCGAAGAACTACTCGGAGAGCTCCAACAAGGAGGGGAAAGGGCCAGAGAACGTCTGAACGAACTCCAGAAACCGATTCGATACATCCGCGCCACTACCACGAAACGCAGCAAAGACCTGACAATTACGGCAAAACTGGAACCCTGTTCGGGTGCCCCCGCATTGGCAGTCAAAGCGCTAATTGATAGTGGATGCACGGGCAGTTCAATAGACCAAAAGCTCGTCCGACAGAACGGCCTAGACACCAGAAAGGCCGCAGTCCCAATCCCCGTCTACAACGCAGATGGAACTCGGAATAAGGCTGGAGACATCACGGAGTTTGTAGAACTTCGCATGAGCATCGGAGGACATGTGGAACGGATCGACCTTGCGGTAACCGACCTCGGGACAAAGGAGGTCTACCTCGGGCACGACTGGTTAAAACAACACAATCCCGTAGTCAATTGGAAAACCGGAACCCTCATCTTCGGAAGATGCCAATGCCAAAAAAATCGCCTACCACTCCCGGACTCCGACCCCGACGACGCATGGGATGAAGAACTAGAGGAGGGAGAGAGCATCCTCGCAGTCAATATGCAGGAGGAAATCGTCATTCGTGTGGTCCATCATGCAAACGACCTAGCCGCAAAGGCCAACAAAGGAAAGCCGAGAAAAACCTTCGAAGAGCTCGTACCAGAGCACTACCGCTCATTCCGAGACCTGTTCTCCAAGGAGAACTTCGATGAACTCCCAGAGCGAAAGACCTGGGACCACGCAATAGAACTCACCCCCAATGCCGCCTCCACCCTTGACTGCAAGGTATATCCCCTGAACCGCAACGAACAGGAACAGCTCGACAAGTTCCTTGACGAAAATCTCGAATCAGGACGAATCCATCCCTCCAAATCCCCATTCGCCTCCCCTTTCTTCTTTGTCAAGAAAAAGGATGGAACCCTATGCCCCGTCCAAGATTATCGAAAGCTCAATGAAATGACCATCAAGAATCGATACCCACTCCCACTCATCACCGAACTGATCGACCGTCTTCAGGGCGCTAAATACTTCACCAAGCTAGATGTGCGATGGGGCTACAACAATGTCCGCATCAAGGAAGGAGATGAAGAGAAAGCGGCATTCCGCACCAACCGCGGACTCTTCGAGCCCACGGTAATGTTCTTCGGACTCACCAACTCCCCCGCTACATTCCAATGGATGATGAACGACATCTTCAAAGACTTGATTGAGACCGGAAAAGTCACGATATACCTCGACGATATCCTAATCTTCACCAAAGACCTATCGGAACACCGACGCATCGTCAAGATGGTTCTCCAGCGCCTCCGAGAACACAAATTATATCTCAAGGCGGAGAAATGCGAGTTCGAAGTACTGGAAACCGAATACCTCGGGGTAATCATCAGCGAAGGAACGGTCAGGATGGACCCGGTAAAGGTAAAAGGAATCGCGGAATGGCCGACCCCGACAAAGAAAAAGGCATTACAATCATTCCTCGGATTCACCAACTTCTACTGAAAGTTCATAAGAGACTACTCCAAGATTGTCCGACCCCTGACCCAACTCTGCGGAAACGCTCCCTGGACCTGGGGAACCGCACAGAACCAAGCCTTCCAACAGATCAAAAAACAGATGTCGGAAGATGTCCTTCTCACCATCCCGATGCAGGAAGGGAAATTCAGGGTGGAAGCGGATGCCAGTGAAGGGGCAATCGGCGCTGTACTCAGTCAAGAACACGACGGAAAGTGGAGACCCATAGCATTCATGTCAAAAGCACTCACTGAAACGGAGCGAAACTATGAAATCTACGACAAGGAGCTCCTCGCAATAATGCTCGCTCTTGCGGAATGGAGACATTACCTGATGGGAGCCGCAGAGGATGTGGAAATCTGGACGGATCACCAAAACCTCCAGTATTTCAGAAAGCCACAGAAACTCAATCGACGACAAGCCCGATGGGTTACCGAATTGGCCGAATACCACTTCACCCTCCATCACAAACCCGGTACGCTCAACAAAAAGGCGGACCTACTCTCCCGCAGAGAAGATCACGACCAAGGGAAAGGAGACAACGAGGAGATCATCGTCCTCAACCCAGAACATTTCCGGGCAATGATCATGCCAACCCACGAAGAACTCCGTTCTCGAATCCTCGACCTACTCAAGGAAAACGAAAACCTAGACGCAAGCGTCCACGACTCCTTCATCCACGGCAGGGGAGTCTATGAGGACGGTCTCAAAGGAGGAAACACCAACATCCTAATGTACGACGGTCGGATCTACATCCCAAAGGACGCAGAACTGAGAGGCACCGTAATCGCAATGAGTCACGACCACATCACTGCTGGACATCCCGGAGTAGCAAAAACCATGGAACTAGTCCAAAGGACCTATTGGTGGCCGAAGCTGCGCAAAGATGTTGAAGCATATGTCAAAGGATGCGAAACATGCCAGCGGACGAAGACTGACACCCAACCAAAGGCCGCCCCGCTCAATCCGAACGCAATTCCCACAGAGCCATGGTCCCACATCTCAGTAGACATGGTCACTGGTCTACCCGAGTCCAACGGGCATGACGCCCTCCTCGTAATTGTCGACCGATTCTCAAAGGAAATTGTACCAATTGCCTGTAACGTCGAACTTTCGTCAGAAGGGTGGGCAAGAATACTCAGAGATCAGGTATACGCCAAACACGGAATGCCAACCCATGTGATCTCGGACAGAGGACCAAACTTTGTCTCAAGATTCATGAAAGACCTTTACAAAATGCTAGACATCACCCAAAACGCGTCCACAGCATTCCACCCTCAAACGGATGGCCAAACAGAACGAGCAAATCAGGAGATTATCAAATACCTCCGAATCTTCGTAGACTATCGACAAGAAGACTGGGCAGAATGGCTACCCTTGGTAGCATTCTCCCACAACAACAGGATCCACTCCGCAACCGGGAAATCACCATTCTTTGTCAATCATGGAATACACCCCCGACTCTTACCCGAGTCAATCCGGGAAACGCCCTTCGGCAACCCCAGCGCTCAGGGCTTCTCTGCTACCATGATGAAGATCCATCAAGAAACACAGAAGGCACTCGTCGAAGCCGCCGCCGCAATGAAAAAACAATACGACAAGAAGACCAAACCAGCGCGCGGGTACAATATCGGAGACCGAGTCTGGCTGGACACACGCAACCTCAACCTACCGCGGCCCAAGAAAAAGCTGGATGACAAACGAGTCGGCCCCTTCCAAATCGTCAACAAAGTCGGAATGGCAGCATACAAGCTGAAACTCCCACCACACTGGAAAATTCACCCCACCTTCAATGAGAAATTACTCTCACCATTCATACCACCTGCATTCCCCAACCAAGAAGTACCGCCTCTGCCTCCGCCAGACCTTATCGAAGATGAAGAAGAATACGAGATTGAAGAAGTATTGGACTCTCGGACAAGACGAGTACGCGGAAAGAAGGGACAAAGGTCAAAGACAACAACGGACTACTTAATCAAATGGAAAGGCTGGACAAGGGAACATAACTCGTGGGTACAAGAAACAGAAATGGAACATGCCCAAGAAGCGATAGAAGACTATGAACAACACATCCAGCATGCCGGACGCGTGGAAATAGCCAAAATCATAACCTCAGACTACGATAAATATGCCGAATATTGGGAAATTCTACATCAACACGACACCCCCGGAGACAGACCTTAATGGCAGTCGGGACGACTGCCTTAACGAGGGGGCAATGTTACGATTTATTCACTTTTTCCTGATTTTCCTCATCTAAGCGCCCAAGCGCTTATCTTCGTCAATCTTATCACCATATCACCCCACCAATCCCACGACTATAATAGTCGACTACCGTTCCCCTACTACGGCTCACCTCCACCACAAGGTTACCGTTCGCCTTATTGTCATTACCTCGTTGTTCACCCGTTGTCGCTTACCGATGGGCTTATTATTAGCACAAGGACTTCAGTATATAAGTAGCACGACTCTCGCTGTAATACCTCAGCTTCGAGCTATAGTTTATCTATACCAATTCTTACTCTCTAAACGACTAGCACCTAGTGCCATGCCTCTACGAGTCCATCGCTACAGCTACTCTCTAGTCATTGGTGTTCACCGGTATATGACTCAGAGTTTACGCTTGTTTGGATCACGTGAGACTTGGGTCTAACACCTAGTCCATGGCTTACTGTATACATATCATTTCTTCTGACCACAACAATCCTCTGTACACTTCTGATCATATACAGGATAATGACTGTTAGTCGTACAGGGATGGGTATCAGAACATTTAGAGGTATCATTGAAATCATTGTGGAATCTGCCTTGATCTACTCTGTCACTTTGGTGGTGTACATTGTTTTCATTACTTGTAATGATGATGGAGGAGCATATATTGACATCTTAGCATCTTTTGCACGAGTATGTTTTATCTCTTTACTCTTCTATGCTCATTTCTGAATGCTTCTATTAATACAGGGAATTGCTCCTACACTGATTGTTGGGCGAGTGGCTGCAGGGCATACTCGCCCTGATGAGTCCTGGGAAGGAAGCATCTCATCCTCCCTTCACTTTCGACATAGCTCTGAAGACCAGAGTCAAGGTACCATTGACTCAGATGTAGAAGGTGCCACAACATCAAGGGAAGAAGAGCAGTCCTCAGTCAGCCCTGCAGACAGCCATGAAGAAAGGCAGGAAGTTGGTGGACAGGAGGATGAGACAGGACAGGTTGTCTATATTGAGATAGTTTGATGAAATTTCTTAGAGTTTTACCCATATATGTAGAAAGATTCATTCTTCACCTTTTTCAGTCTTATTAGATTATTAACTTTATATCTTAGCTTAGCATTTGTCATTTAGTCTTTTTCCCTTTATCTCCAATCTAGTAAAGACTGGAGTATATTTTTATTGTGATTTAAGTGCAATGCACTACTGCTATTAGACTGTTAGTCACTAAGTAGACAACCACACACACACTATGGAGAATTGAATATTCTGGCCTATAATATTGAAATTTAGGACTGTAATATCAATGTACTACCCAAAAATATTGAAATCATATTCTCAATAATCTTGGAATGTTTGTGAATCTTTTGATATTTCTGCCATATACAGGATTATTGAAATGATATCAAGAATAATATTTTGATATTTGGGCCAAGATTGTTGAAAAAATATAGTTATAGAATTCAATATTTCAACTAAGAATATTGAATTCACCATGCAGTGATACGGAGCTATCTCTATGTGTGCCCTGTATTTATACTACTTATTTTGTAACAGTCCCTTTCTACCCATTTCTTTCAAATTCTTCCACTAAGCATGCTGATATGGATGGCATCACTGGAATATCACAACAATTTTGCTTCACTTATATATGTTGTATAAGTACTCACAATCTTGCAAGATTGTTGTGATATGCCAAAGCCATCTGTAGTCACTTAAGTACAAACATCATAATGTAGCCCTGCTATAGTTCACAAACTAACAATCTTCTGCATGTTCATGTCTACTTTGCTCTTTCCATTCCTTTTGGTTCTGTCTCCCTAACATTTCTGAGTACCAATAACATCTTCATCTTCACACCTCCAACACTCAGAGTAGTTACTTCACCATCAACAACCTAACTCAATCCTCTTTCTCCCTCCCCAACCACAAATCAAACTCTACTCCAAAACTTCCTGGAAACATTGCCGGTGTAGTGCCGTCTGCGTGCACACAGCTAGAAATGCAACAGCATAAAAGACACTGATCACACCCACACCTAACACTACACACACAAACACACTCTTTAGTTTGTGGGGGGATTCTAATGCAATGAAAGTAGCAAACTTAAGACAACTATATTCTCGATATCTCTAAGATACACGTAAAGCGATAGCGCTCGTCTCGTATTTAGACTTTACTAAGTCCAAAGTTTATTTCCAAACAAGAGGCGTGACGTTCGTCACTTGGCCTCAAGGCAAAGGGCTTTCCAAACACTCTAAACACCAATAGACATAACCACAACTCTCTAGTAATCGCGTGCAACTCAAATAGTCACCAAACAAAACCACTAATCTTCAACACAACACCTTTAAAACCTCGCATGCTAAACCATAACCTTCACAAACACTTGGAGAAGTGTCTACACTGACACCAAACTCCCAGAACTTCCACAAGAGCCACAGGGTTTGAACCTGCATGCTCGAGCCATTAACTGATTGTAGAACCACAGGGTTTGAACCTTTGCCAACCTGCGGAAATAACACAGAAGAGCAAACACTAATCAGACCAAAGGGTTTGAACCTCTGCTGCCTGTAATGCCTCGCGTCACATGAATGCCCTCAAGAACTCGAAAGGGTGACCTTCAAGACACTGTACTCTCGTTCTTTCACAGAGCGCAAGTCAAACCAAAACCAAAACTACTGCACAAAGTGCTGCACTACTGTATTATCGAAGCGCACAACTTAATTCACACAATATGTATCTGATATGGGTTGTATTCTCTCTCTAGAAGCTACAAACTGCTCCAAGTGCTTGAGTGCGTCGCTAATCTGCTTTGCACCATTACACCAGGGGTCCGAAACTTGTACACTACTTCTAGACTACTGTATTTATACATTATGTGCTCTACAAATTAATACAACTGGTTTTAGTACTATTTCCTGCTCGGATCTCAATCATCTGCATCCCATGCGTCCCGTTGAGCATGCCATCTCATAGCACGTTGGTCAGAAGGTCAATTAAGACCCAGACTTATCTCGCGCACATGGTTGCGATGTCGGTTAGCAGTGCATGCAGCACGTAACCCGCCACATGTTATCTCCTCGGAGCTCCCACCTATCAGGATTCACTCCGCTCCTATTCTTCTATTGTCTTCCAGTCAGCAAGGTGACTTGCTTGGTGCCTAGACCTCGTGTGCTTCAGCCAAAGTGTAGTATCTCGGTTTTATCTGGACTTGGGCCTTCATTATATAACATGCACTAGTTGCCGGTCGATCCATGCCTTGTGCATCATAGATCAATGTCTCTCGTAGTTCATTTACATTGCACGTGTATTCAATTATCTTTGTAGAGTCCGTGCGCCACTTCATCTTAGTGCAACTAGTATTGAACACTGGGCTCTCATATTTAGGATGACCATGTCTCGTATCTCCCTAAGCTAGAGCATGCACTCTACCAATAGTCACTTTGAGTATTCATGGTATTATGCTTATTTCATTGCACTCTTCTCTAATCTCTCTTATTTCAGTCATGGGACTTCTCAACTGGTGTCGAATGTTATAAAAACGCGAAATTACACATGTAAATGCCTAGCGGGCATGTCACCGGTTCATCAGCAAACACATTTAAGTCAATTTTCTCAGTTGCAACAATGTTAAACACCCACAGGAGTAATGCCATATTGAAGAACAACAACCTTTTAACACAGATCCTATTAATGTCCAGAGAACATAAACATGGAAAGGACTCACCTGTTTGCAATGCATAATCCAGGGCAAACTCTACAGCAACAATAAATCATCAATCGACAAGGAGAGGTACACACACAGAGCCTCACCTTCGACCAAACCCATAAACAAATTGTTTGATATCTTCTCACCTGCCCATCAATTATCCATCTCTGAGGATCAAAATCTTTGAGACTAGGAAAGATATCAGGGGAATGAAAGATTGACCTGATAAACACCTTTTATTAGTGCAGCACATTTGGAGCCTTGAGAATGCTGACATACCAAAGTGATGTGATTAACATTGCTCCTTTAAGGAACACATAGCCTTGCTGGATTGAAGAGCATTAGAAAAGGACAAAAGGCAAAGCTGAGGGAAAATCAACCCAGTTAATATACTGAGAAGTGTCATGCACAATTCCTAACTGAAAATCAGGCCTCATGGTATACTCAGGATGACTGATATGCAGGTACCACTTGGAACTAACAGCTGCCTTTGGGAACCTACTATTGATTCATGAATATCGACCTTCAGCAAAACATACATACCATCTAAAGCACTCAAAAACAAATGCCATAACCTGTGGCAGTCACTCTCGATCCTCAAATGTCGGACCTACTCAAAACAATAATTAGCCATCTATATGCAAGACGTCATTATTACTGACATCTATCATGAGAAATGATATCATGAATCTCTTTCTGTACAACCTTTGCTGCCTCAGAGAAACACACAGTGGCCATAATAATGAATACCAATGCAGCTGCAGTCTACAAGACTTTGTGTCAGTCAGTTGAAAAATGGGAACAAGCCACTGAACTGTAGAAGCTCCAGCAGAGGACATTGAGCCAGTAAGAAATGCCACCTGGTCAAAGGACATCTTCTCCTTATCCAATAAATTTGTCACCAAACATTCAGGAACACCTTCACCACTCTCCTAGAACATGCACACTCAGCATCTGCCAAACAAAAACAAAAAAAAAATTATTACACCCACCAATCTTGTCTGAACACTACCTAAACACTAGCTCCGAAAGATACCCTGGAAGCCATCATAGAATGGGAAACATTTCCACAAGGTAGGCTCCAGGTAGAATCACCAAACAAAACCAATTTCCATCTCAAATCATATCCTGCAGGTTGGGATCCTCAAAGGTTGTTGTTTGTATACTTGACCATAGAATGAAGACATGACAGCATTTTGGCCCAATCTTCAATTCCTGCTATGTGTCAGTTTAATGCTCATTCATGATCTTTTGGAAGTGGGAACCCAACATAACGAGTCCAGTAACACTGGCAGAGGTAGAATATATGCGCATGAATTGGAACTAATACTAGTCAATGTTCAGGAAAAGGTGAAGGCTCTAAAGGTGGTGTTATATTTAACCTGGTTTGTTCCCCACCATTGAGCATCCAGAGAAACTAGTCCTTGACAAGGTGGTACTTTTCATTAGTGGGAAACATGTTGTCGAGATCTTTGTTTTTAGTTTGCATTCAAGCCTGAGTCCCAGTTCCATGCATGTCATGGGAGGATCAACACCACAAAATAACTCCTTGCTTCCCCCACCTATTTCACAGGGTCCTCAATACTGGAGCATAAGGCAACCTGGTGATGGCTAGTATTGAGGATTATAGAGACGAGCACGAGTTGAGTACTAGCACAAAGTCGGAGATGGTTGTGAATGTTACGAGAGATGACTCTGAAAAGAAAGTGGAGTAGCCCGATCCAATCCATCTTTTTGCTTCGCATATAATATCCTCAGTTCTGGAGCATTTCACTGGCTCCTTCTGTATTTTGGAGCTTGATATATTAATTAGATGTAGGTGTTATCATTTTGATTGCGAGTTCTGCTACTAATCCTGTTTCAGTCTGACCAGATAATCAGAATGCTGATTTAAGGGTCCTCCAAGTCGGTTCAGTGTTTTGTGCCTCAGCATATCTGTACACTTGTTTTTGTAAGAGGACATTTACTTTGGTCGACTATACCATTCCTTCATTGAGAGTCATAGTCCTCCTGTTCTGGGGCTACAAGCTCTTGGTTGTGAGTTCCTTCATTTTCTCTAGACCGTCTGTGAATAGCCCAATTCAATTTCTTGTGTTCTTTACTAATCAATGCTTCACATATTTTAAAAGCAAATAGTATGAACAAGATTTGTTGCTAATGTTGCTTTGATCTATTCCACAGATCGCATAAACAGGTTAAATGTATGTGATTTGATACTTTGGGGAGTATATATTTTCCTAATAGTGACGAGATCAGTCCTTTGGCACTGTGGACATCATCGTCAAGTGTCATAGAGTAAAGAATGTAGAACCCCGATTTTGTTATCGGCATTCAAACTAAAATGACTTGCTCATTGAATCCTCCCATCAGGCCTGGTATCCGTCGATGTCTGAGGAATCAGAATCAGAGAGCGTTCCGTTGTTAGGAACGAATCTCAGCGGTATTTATTTATATTTCAAACATGACAAGTGAGCGCTCACCACAACTGGTTTGGTATTCCTGTTACTCTCGCGCTGTCCCTGTCTATCATACTAGCATAGCATACAATCATGGGGTAGGCCCAGGGCGTCCTTTCATGGTTGGAGGATCCTCGTAAGAGTGCAGGATCACTTCAAGTTGTGGTGCCTGAATAGAGTTGACCCGACATACTATTACGTCCATATGTCACTCATCTGGACCGGTGGATGGGGTGTGGTTTTCCATTTCTCCTGAACTACTGAATGATGGTTTGAATGGGAAGTGCCAACTAGATATTTAATGAATGACGTATAATAAGTGCTCTGCTGAAGATTGCTTCCAAGAGAATCTGGCAACATAGAATAGAAAGACCCCCTCAGATATACAAAGCAGCAGCCAGTCCCCTGTCAAGACACAGATAACACTGTCATTGTATATTCCAAGGACGAACCAGGAGAGATTCAATCGGTCTTGGTGGTAAATTTCTTGTAAACCTCCGTGGGGTTCCAGACGTTCTGGTATAAGAAGCACTGGATATGATTGTTGGGAACCCCTGGTGTTGTTCTTGCCGACTTGCGGTCTTTCTCTCTTTCAGGACCCACCCCTTCAATCGAACAAGAAAGTGCTTTGTTAAAGGATAGCGAGCCGGTAACATGAGTATTCATAGAGTGAACGACCGAAAAGTAGGCACCTGACAATTATTGGATGGGACCGAAAGACCTCCGTCCTTCCATATGGAAATCATGAGATGAAGAAGTTTTGACCTTAAGATCTGTTGGCGCCACTCAAGGTCCTGGGAGATATTTTGGCATGCCGCATGAGAAGTAGATGGGATCTGGATTGTCAGATTTGCAGTGCCAGGCTGTGGTTGTGGGTGTCTCTGCGAGGAGGGACCCCAGGGGTCGTGGAACATGAATCCAGCACACGAGATGCGCATCAACTGAAACACTGACAAGATGGTTAAGTCGTTGTTTGCTGGAAAGGTTACCTGCTAAACACTGGTTGTCATAATGGATCAGAATACTTTTGTACGAGACAGGGGAGGAGCATTTGTCGTATGAATGATGTCTATGATCTGGTGTGGAAGCTGATAGTGTGTGGTTTATGAATGTCCACTCATGCGCCTTGCGATGGAGCGAGATATCGAGCTACATCAAGGGTTGACTTCCTCATTGGCACGCGATGGGTTCAGTAATGGGGTCCCTCCCACTGTCATCCTCCATACATTCACCAAGAGATATGTAGGATACAAAACCGACAGCTACCAAACGAGTTCGTCGAAATATGACTATTCAGATTGTCATGGTCATCCGCATCCTGATGCCCTGTCTAAGCTATTGCTATCATTGCCCTCGTCGTTATGATGATGAATCTCTGCCTTGGTCGGACCATGTGTTCGAGAACTAGATCTCATTTTTGTTTGAATTATGATACAATTTAAATGATACCTATTTGATGCCATGTCCTATAGGGTGATATAAGCACTTGAGAATTGAAATGGTGCAATTCTCCGTACGTTTCATTTCCATGGCCTTTCTGCACGTATTGCTCAGCATAGGTTGAACGCTGTACACAAAGGTTAATTTACGAAGGTAAGGTTGTATGATGATTATGGCATACATCTCGAGTAACACTAGGGAGAAATCACCGATTCTAGGCTCTCTTGATGTCAAATGGGCTATTGAACAAGCATGGAGCCGACGATGTTGGAAAGAAGCACGTTTGATTGCCAGCCGGGGCCACGGCTCAGAACCTCGTTGCATTATGGTGTTTACGAGAGCTGGTGATGACTCGCTTCGTTCAAACTAGCGACTGCTCTGTACGCATAGCCTGCAAATGATATGAGAGCTAGGCGTGAGCTTAGGTGACTTGTATATTCCACGGTGGTTGTGGCTGGTATGTTAGGGTGCAAGACCTTGTCGTGTTGATAGCAGTGGTCGCTTACAAGGAGGCAAAGGGAGTTGTTACGTCGAAATGTCGTCGATGTTGGATGAGTGGTGGAAGTCTATGCTGGGGATAAGGTTACTTTGATGCCTGCCCTCAGCATCGCATGTTACTCACAGTGCATACAGCGAACAGGACCTATACCCCATACTTCCCATACCACCAGTCCTCCATATAGTCCTCCCTCAAGGTGCGCACCTCCCTCTCCCTCATCTGTTCATCGTAAAACTCATGATCCGGATCCCAAAGCTCTGACCCCTCAAAGTCTATCATCACGCTTTCGACATGATCTGGGTCGACTGAACAGCACACAGGACAGTTTTCCTTGTCACAGAAAGGAATGCCACCGCGTTTAGGAGGCCATATGATGAGATTGCGGGGAGCCATGTCGTGCTGCTTGACCCCGCACATGAGGATATCATAAAAGACGTCGACGATGGCAGTGTGATGGGCAAGACACAGGGAGGGGGATACAGGGGCGGGAACGAGGTAGTGCATGTCCTGGCCTGCAACGTGCTCAAGGAGGAGGATGTACACGGTGCGGTTTCCCTGCGAGGGTAGCGGCGAGAGAAAGAGCCCACGGCACTTGGGTACCTTGGAGAGAAGCAAGCCTGCGGTAAGCTTCGGCTTCACAGGATACCGAGAGATCAAGGAGGGGAAAGGGGTCAGTGCCTTTGTAGGGGTCGATGAAGTACAGGGGATCGAAGATTTTAGCAATGATGGGTTGGGAGTCGAGTGTGGCGGTCCAGACGTGCGTGACGTGTTCTTCATGGAAGCCCCGACACAGTTTTTCATGCAAGGTTAGTGTGGCCGGCGGCTCTGTCGAGGACAGGAGGGGAACGATGCGGGAGAGGGAGGCGAGGTAAAGACCGGATGTCTTTTCAAGGAGGAGGGATTCTTCGGTGTACATGCATTGCTCGTGTGCTGGCAACCTTGGAGGCGAGCAGGGGTATAGGTGGAAGTGGGTGTTGGGGCAGTAGAGAGTATCCAGATCACTGACATCGTCTGGTAGCAGTATGGATGGGAGATGGTACAGCTCGTGCATCCGTTCGGGATCTGATATCATCTAGAATGGGAAAATAAAACTTAGCAGATGGATATGGAGAGGGGGGCTCTTACTGATGTATGCGCTGGTAGCAGATGCATAGGTATGTTGCACGAGAGGATGACCAAGTTGGATGATTGGAGGCGACCCTTTGCATCAAGTCACATGGTCTGAGGTGCCAAGAATTGTATGCGGGAGATCATCCAAATCCGACGCTGGTTGTCTTTGCAACGAAGTGAGATGCAAAACGAGGAATGTTTGTGTCTTCGGTGCAAAGTCATGCTTGGAATTGTTAGGCCCACGGGATGGCTTGGCAGTGCTGGTTTGTCCCGCCATGATTCCAGTGTTAGGGAATGAAGAGAAAATGCAGGAGCTTCAGTGTCGGTGGAGAAAGCAGAGACAACACTGAGAAGGACAAATGCGGAGAAAGTGAGATGTCCTGCGGCCATCTCCGCAGCTTACAATAGGTGGCTATACATGGGAATTTGCTGCCATTCGCAGGATACTCATTTGCAGCAATTTTTCATTCCACACAATCACTACACGCTGCTAGGTAGCAACGACGTCATGCCTTCTACTCTGAAATACCCTTGCCATTCTCTTTGGCCTTGTGTACGACTGCCATTTACCTTTCCCTCCGCTGGTGGATCTGGAATATCTCGTTGTTTAATGGCCGCAAGTCCACATTCTGATTACCTTTGTGACGCACCCCAAGCTCCCTCTATCACTGTAGATCATGATCTGACCGGTAATTCCGGTATGGATCTCCGTCCCTTGTTCACATTCGAAGCATTTCTGAAGGCGCCCAGCCTTGAGAAGGAGCTGTTTTAGCTGAAATATGTCAATGGCTGATCTTTGTGGGAGTGAATGTACGCCGATACCTGTGCTCTGATTTTCTTCTGATTCCATAGCTAGCATCTGTACCGGTGGTGAGACCCCGCATCCTCATCATGCCCGAGTACACTCAGATGAGTTGCGTATCAAGACAAGGATGAGACATTTGTCACTGTCAGTAGGAGTGCCTTCATGTATGTACCGTACCCTTCGATGATATACACACGCTCTGTTTATCCTTCCTTCAGATGTACTTTTCAATTGAGTTCACAAAAATTCAGCTGCTGAGAGGGGTGCAGACTACCTATTCAGTGACATTTCCTCATTGACGACTGTGTTTCCTGAAAACGTTAGTCGTGCCTTTATGCTCACTATGTTGAGTGTTGACGCAACAACAGTGTAGGATGATCTCTGGTTAGCACCATGTCCCTTCTAGGACCCACCTTTTGACAGTACGCGTAGGAGACCTGAACCCCCGCACCTTGAACATGTAGTGCTTCGCACAGCAAGCTGTCACGATCCTCTGCCTGAACTTTAATTGCGTGTCGATCAAATATAACGAGCTGCCCGTTAACCAGGACTGCTCGTCTGGTATTCGATCCGAAATCGTACGTCCGGTATTCACAGTCAGTATTTGATCTCACTACTCTGCAAGCAGAACTATCTGAGCCGTTGGCGTGGAAAGGTACGTCCACTCCATCCTCTGAGGAATATTTGACTGACAGCATCACAGAATGTGGATTCGGAAGACTATAAATCCCACATCGCTTTCACTTCGACGCGTCCGGACAATGCGACGTGCGATGACGCAAACTATCTGTGACAATTCTTCGGTTATTCATGGAGGTAAGTACCCCTTCCTTCATTTGTCGGGTAGTCAAGAACATCTCACGGGTATTCGAGCACCCAGGGCTTCTACGACCAGCGAGCCAAGGCCATGACACCCGGACAGCCTTCCATGTGAGCCTCTCATCTGCATCTTTGCATGCTTTCTTGCTCTGATGAAGCTTGTAGGTTCTCGAACGCCGATCTATGGAGTACAGCTACCACACCGACTTCTTTAACAGCTGGGAGTCTGGTGTCCTCCGTCAATGGGTGCCATTGTAGCATGTACAGTGACCCATCGTATTTCATTGCGGCTGGGACGTTCGCTATCGACTAAAGTGCAACATGTTTTATTTTGAATACTGGGGACGAGATCAGTATGTATTCTTCTTTCCCGACTCTTCAATTGAATGTGTTGGTAGCTATGGGAAACATGGCGACGCTCCCTGGAACCAACCCCATCCAGGCACTGTGTTATGAAGAGTATACTGCGACGTACACACCGGCTATTGTGGGATCCAAGTATGTGTCGACCGAGGAGGGTGTAGTGCCGAGTGGGATGGCGGAGGTTGTGGTAGCGGCTGGGACGGTGGATGGTGGAGGGATAATGGCTGATGGGAGGTGTATTTGGAGTGCGAGTGCGAGGGGTTCACGGAGGGTTTCTGAGGTAGTGGTGATGGTTGGGGTTTTGATGACGACTATCGGTCTCATGTAGTTGGTGAAAATGGAAACCAAACAGTATTATTCCCAGTTGAGTGCTGCATACACTGAGGTGAGATGTTTCAAAGGTTGGTTTTTCCCATGTGATTGTTTGCTATGCAGTTCTGACAGATGTTTAGATGTCAACTCATACTTGTATTGTAGAGTTATCCCATGTTGATGCATAAGAAGAAGAGTATTGAGGTTTCCTTGCCTACCGTCACTGCGAGCAATCAAAGGAACTGCACTATTTAACACAAGAGGAATGCATATCGGTTTGATGGGGCATGTGCTACTTACTTGTCTGGAACTTTGATGTGTTCATGTATAAGTACTTTAGTTCTCCTTTTAGGATTTTCCAGAGACTGAGTTCATAATGTCCCTACTATTCACACTTTCTGGTGACTGATGCATCTTAGTTTGGTGCATTTTTTGAGTACATGTATCCATCAATATGAGAATTCACAATCTGCTACTTCAGGAAAGAAATAATGGCTCTAGTAAGCTACAGTGTTAGTGGCTATCACCTTCATTGATGATAAATCTCAGTGAAGATGGATGGATTGATTCCTGAGATGATGGATGTTCTCCTCCAGCATCTCAATTTTTATCTCAACTGCTTTGCTACTAGTAAAGGTTGCATTGCACTTTTGTAATATGCATCACTCATTCAAGATGTGCCCTGTTTTTATATTAAAGAGGTCTGTCATCCATAACATTCTTCAAAAATTTATCCCCTTCATTTAGCAAGATGGCAGTATTCCCTGATATCCCTGATCTCTCAGAAGCAGACATACAGATCATATTCAGATTCACAGACATGCAATTCAACGCCATGTTGTTGCAGGTATTCTGCAGTGGTATGAACATTTACAATGCATCTTTGTAGTTCAAACTAACTCAGATTGTCAACAGGAATCTACACTGGCATTATTTCTATTGCAATGTGGACTGTTTGTATGTGACACTTTTCTTAAATATACACATATGCTCAATGCCCATATTGTGACATAGTTTCTGCAAAACATACAATCCAAAGGCTAGCTAGTCATGCTATGGTCTTAATCATTCTGTGTCTTTGTGTCCTCAATACTTTGGAAACTTCATTTGATTGGGCATTTAATCAACGGGCCTTCATAGACAATGGGTGGAATTTTTGGACAGTGTTTTCAGCATTTGCTAATGTCTCATCTCTATTGAAAACAACATTGTTGGTGAAAGGTGTTTCTGGTGTGCTCAGCACACTTGCTGCAGATGGATCTATGGTTTGTCAAGTTATCATTACTCATTGAATAATAACAGGATGAACCTTTTAGATTTGGAGATGCTGGGTTGTCTGGGGTCAACGTTGGCTGGTTGTCCTCTTGCCCATCCTATGTCTTCTCACAGGAACAGGTATGCTTAATTCAGGATTTTCTGTTTGCCTAGCACTGAGAGGAAATCTAGCAATGAAGGTTCTTGAAATATATCATGAGCTTAATGATGCTGTAAATGATGTGCAAGATACCTCAGTCTTTGGGATAGTTCATTCATGGATTACTGCATACATATCATTGATTCTGACCACAACAATCATGTGTACACTCCTGATCATATACCGGATAATCACTGTTAGTCATGCAGGGATGGGTATCAGAACATTTAGGGGTATCATAGAAATCATTGTGGAATCTGCCTTTATCTACTCTATTGCTCTACTGGTATATATTGTCCTTATTACTTGTAATAGCTATGGAGAACCCTATATTGATATCTTAGCATCTTTTGCATGGGTATGTGTTATTTCTTTATTCTTCATATCCCTTTCTGAATGTTCCTATTAATACAGGGAATTGTTCCTACACTGATTGTTGGGCGAGTGGCTGCAGGGCATACTCGCCCTGATGAGTCCTGGGAAGGAAGCATCTCATCCTCCCTTCACTTTGGACATAGCTCTGAAGACCAGAGTCAAGGTACCATTGACTCAGATGTGGAAGGTGCCACAACATCAAGGGAAGAAGGGCAGTCCTCAGTCAGCCCTGCAGACAGCCATGAAGAAAGGCAGGAAGTTGGTGGACAGGAGGATGAGACAGGACAGGTTGTCTATATTGAGATAGTTTGATGAAATTTCTTAGAGTTTTACCCATATATGTAGAAAGATTCATTCTTCACCTTTTTCAGTCTTATTAGATTATTAACTTTATATCTTAGCTTAGCATTTGTCATTTAGTCTTTTTCCCTTTATCTCCAATCTAGTAAAGACTGGAGTATATTTTTATTGTGATTTAAGTGCAATGCACTACTGCTATTGGACTGTTAGTCACTAGGTAGACAACCATACACACACTATGGATAATTGAATATTCTGGCCTATAATATTGAAATTTAGAACTGTAATATTAATATACTACTCAAAAATATTGAAATCATATTCTCAATAATCTTGGAATATTTGTAAAATTTTCAATATTTCTTCCATATACAGGATTATTGAAATGATATCAAGAATAATATTTTGATATTTCGGCCAAGATTGTTGAAAAAATATACAGTTATAGAATTGAATATTTCAGCTAACACTGTATGAGGAATTCAATATTCTGGCCTATAATATTAAAATTTATAACTGTATATTAATTTCATATATTATACAAAAATATTGAAGTAATATTCACAATAATCTTTCAATATTTGGGAATTTTTCAATATTTCATTGATATACAGGATTATTGAAATAATATCAAGAATAATGTTTTGATATTTTGGCCAAGATTCTTGAAAAAATATACAGTTATAGATTTCAATATTTCAGCCAAGAATATTGAATTCACCATGCTGTGACAAGAAGCTATCTCTATGTGTGCACTTTATCTATACTACTTATTTTGTAACAGTCCCTTTCTACCTGTTTCTTTCAAATTCTTCCACTAAGCATGCTGATATGGATGGCATCTAGGGCTACCTGCCGTAGCTGTATTATATGGTTGCCGGTAACTGTTGTATGGTATACATCATGATTCCAAAGTCATCTACAAAGGTCCTTGTATGGAACAGTATATGGTTCTTCTGTTGCCATCATGGGACTTTGGATATGGCCATCTTGTGGTGTAATACGGCTGACTAGTGCTTATGAAAATCATGCCATTCGAGTGTGACATGTCCTCTTTCTGCCACCATGACTATGGCAGCCAGCCTTTCATTCAGGATGACAAACCTGTCATTAACGTTCTGGATCTGTATGACGTTGCATTGTTTAGGAGTTATGAGTAGAGGACTAGTGGAAGTACATGCTCTTATTCCTACAACTTCACTCCAAAGTCTGACTGATTTATCATAGTATTTCTTTGATGGCTACCTGTACCATACTCATGTCATAGTGCCAGTTTCAATCTCATTGCCTTTAATTTCCTCTTCCAGACCCTGACACTGCTGTCCATTCTCTTCATGGTGTATAAATTGTGCCATCTCATCTCAAACAGATATATTTTATTTGAATATGTGCCCATTTTTCCACTTATAATTTTCTCCAGCTGACAATGCAAGGGTATGAATTATCACATTTAAGCTAGCAAGACACTTCCTCGTTTCATTACCTTCTCACAATGTCTGATCCTTCTGACCAGTGTGCCTTGGATGCAAATGGGAATCTCAAACCTGCTGCCAACATTAATTTCTACTTCAATAAAGATGACAATGTACCAATGTCTGGACCTCAAGTGAGCAAGAGAAATGGTTCTCTACTACTCTCTTCCTTTTCCACACATACTGACACCTCTCAACAGGTTGCTCTCATAGATCGAACACTGGTGGTCATCTGAAGGAACTTCTTGAGGCAGAAAAATGTGATGAAGATGGACAACCCACTGTGCCTACAAATTCTGGTCCCCATCACTGCAGGAAGAGTACGAAAAACCCCAAGAAGAAAAAGCAGATTCATGAGTATTATTGCTTATACAATTTATCTTACTCCTGCTCAATATTTCTTCAGCTGGAGGTACTATGAATGGTATTAATTCTGATCCAGACGATGGTGACTTCTCTGCTGAGAGTGAGTCAGCAGATTTGATGGACAGTGAGACAGATATATCAGGGACTGAAATAACAAATAAAGAGGTGTGTGTTGATTCAATTGTGAGCATTGTGTTTTCCTTAGACAATCTCAGTAGCTTGCCAATATCCTTGTCTCGAAGACTATCCCTGACACAATCAAACACAAATGTGTTGTGGTTACATTAAGATGAAGAAAGTCCTATCAACACTGCCTCAAAGTCTAAAAGGGCATGTCACTATATAATTGAGGATGATTCTGAGGACAGAGGCAAGGGTGATGAAGTATCTAAAGCAAGCAAATTGGCTGGACCTGTGAAGCAAAAATGCAGAGTGAGTTTTCTTGTATTTTGCTGGTTTGGTATACTAATTCATTGAAAAGGTGGGGAAACGCAACCCAATCCATTATTTCTATGAACCAGTGCCTGTAAATTCAGATGGGAAGGCAAGAAATACCAGTGATAAACATTTTAAATGCTACCATGGTAATTGGAAGGTTTTGACCATTACAAAGACAATGAAAGGAAGCTTGAATAGTAGTGTTATATTATATCTCTGACATTGTATGACCATCTTTAAATAGCCTGGTAATCCAATTTCTTGTGCTCACCCCAGATTTCTACTAACCAACCCTTCGCAGATACTAAAGGCAAATCAGTACCAATGGGATTTGCTGTGAACATTGCTTTGATCTATTCTCAGATCCGATAGACAGATCAAATGCACGTGATGTGACACTTTGGCGAGTATATATCTTCCTGACAGTGATGAGCCCAGCCCTTTGACACCATGGACATCATCTTCAGGTGTCGTGGAATACAAAATGCAGAACCCCGATTTCCTTATCTGCATTCAAATCAAAAGGAGTGCCTGATCATATCCTCCCCTCAGGCTTGTCTTCATCCTGGTATCTGCTTTGCTTGCGGGTCTCTCATTCATGTGCCTCACCTCATGCTGTCCTGTGTATCATACTAGTGTAGTGTACAATGATTGGGGAGGCACAGGGTGTCCTTTCGTGGTTGGAGGTTCCTGAGTCGTGGATTGGGAGGACTTGTGCTTTGACCTGCCTTTGCTATTACATCTGCATGCGACTGAATGGTGTGTGTTTTTCCAGTTCTGAACCGTGTGTGAGGGTGATCGAAGTGGGATTTGAGATGATGGTGAAAGGGCTGGTGACAGTGCAGGTGTGCAATGGTACAGTTACCCACACTTATAACACTCTAAGACACTAACCTGGCAAGTTCATGGGGGCAGAGGAACGTCCGTTATGTAGAGCTTTGTACTTTATTAGATTTCCGGGTTGCAATATAATGGGATTTTAAAGGTCTGTTCTGACCGGGTAGGATTTTTATTCTTGTTTATCGGAAACACGAAACACGAGTATCTACTGAGATACCAGATTCTGCACTGAGTTGCAAGAATCTCCGAACCAGGCTGACTGACTGACTGACTCTGACTGACTGACTGGCTCTGAGGTACAAACTTTCAATACTGATTCTGATTCTTTCTGAGGGTACTTGCTAAAGCAAACTTAATCGTGATGATACTTTCAATTCTATTGAGTCTAGGACTCGAAGCTCTAACCTAAATTCCTGCAGGCATTACTACCATAGCTGGGGGCCAGGAAACTTGACCCAGCAACTATTTACTACCTGGTATGTCTAATTAGGATAAATAAAACTATAGGCTGCTATTACCTGATATCTAGTAATCCTACTACACTGCTTACTTAAGGCTTGGTCAGAAGGCACGATCACACCATTGATCAAGTCATATTTCCTTACCGGGTAGGCCTGGACCCATACCTGACCTATAGATTGCCTATGAGCAAACGCACGCAGCAGCTATTGGCTCATACCTGTGCTATGAGGCATACTCCCGGGTAACCTGCAGCTTACCAGGTAGAACTTGTAGTTCTAGCCCAGCTACCGGGTAATCCCCATGCTCTTGCCATATTTGGATTTGGTAACACATTTATTGACCTGCCGAACTCGGCCATCCAAATCACATGGTACCGTGCCTGGGCATGTCATTCTTTCAATAATAAAGAAGGCCTACCTCAACACATGGAGTGCTTCAGTGGTTTCCATTAATTTCTGGTATGTTCGCAACCCGGTGAAGAGGTGTCTGAGTGCACAGAGCTAGAAATGCAACAGCGTCGAAGACACTGATCACACCCACACCCAACACTACACACACAAACACACTCAAGTTTGTGGGGGGATTCTAATGTGATGAAAGTAGCGAACCAAAACAACTGAATTCTCAATATCTCTAAGACACGCGGAGCAAGAGCTCTCGTATAATATCTAGACTTCTCTAAGTCCAAAGGTGTTTCTCAGAACAAGAGGTGCGACTTCCATCACTGGGCCTCAAGGCAAGGGTGTATAACATAACACAACTTTGTCAAACGTCTCCACAACTTTCTAGGAATTGCACGAGACTCTAATAACCACTGCACACTAACAATAACACCCTAAACACCACTTAAACAACTGTGCTCAAAGCAGAAACCAATTCCTACTAAACAATCCACAAGAACCACAGGATTCTAACCTACATGCTTGAGTTTCCTAACCGATCATAGACCCACAGGATTCAAACCTATGCGATCCAGAGAATACACACAAACACAGAGAACCCCGTCCGACAAGCCAAAGGGTTTGAACCTTTGCCAACTTGCAGAAATAACACAGAGTGAGCACTAACCAAGCCAAAGGGTGTGAACCTCTGCCGCCTGTAATGCCTCGTGTCACACGAAACCCTCAAACAATAGAGTAGTGCCTACACTGACACGAATCTCTCAATCCCAACACAGAGCTCAAGTCAAACAATCAATGCAACTTAAGTATGGAGTGCCCTGCAAGCCTTATCGGCCACGCTCACAACTCAAATCACTCAAATTTATATCAAAGACATCTATATTCTCTCGCTCGAAGTTACAAACAGCTCCCAAGGCTAGAGCGAGTAGCTATTGTCTCTTGCACTGTCACAATTGGGGTTCAACACCTCTGACTTGTCACTAATGGACAAAGCACAAGGCTCAAACAGCTCCAAAGGATCGCACACGTATCAAATAAGCTTGTCACTATTACACGGGGGGTTGGAAACCTATGTTACTATATCTACACTATCGTATTTATACATTTCTATGTCCTACAAGTCGGTACAACTTAATACACTACTGTTAGAACCTCGGAACAATGTCCCTCGCAATGCATGCATGTTGTTATAGCATCCCCGGGGCTGGACAATCGGTCAGAGGTCTATCTTGAGACCAGACTCTATTTCCTCATGGTTGAGACTCCATTCGCACTGGGCTCTATTGGTTGGCATGTCACTCATTATTTCTTCGGAGGATACCAGGAGTAACAGCTGGTCATATAGGCTGTATCCTCATTTATTCCTGAGTTTCTAGTTTTCTCTGTTAGGTGGTGGATACCCACAGTAAGCCTAGGCACTGCACTCTGTGGCCAAATCGGGTTCCCTCGGAGTTATCTATTATTAGACATCATTTCATACATGCGCGTGTCTCTCTGATCGATTGGTGCCCTGTGCGTCATAGATCAATGGGTCACGTAGTTTCCCTAGGATTTATAGTTTAGAGTGCATTCATAATCTGTGTTTAGTGCATTCAGTGTCAAGTGCTGAGCTCTTATACTTAGGGTGACCTCAAACGGTATCATTCTAAGTTAGAGCAGGCACTCTACCAATTGTCACTCAAGACTGATATGTGTGCATGTTGTATCATGTGTAATGTGGATATCACTGCGCTCTGTGTGTATTACACTGCACTCTATTCATATTCCACTGTGCTCTATGTCTATTTTCCTATACGCATGTAGCACATGTCTTCGATCAATGTAGTTCTCCCAGTATCATGTTTCTCTCTCATCAATTCCTTAGAGCGCATGGCTGATCTGCCTCTAGTGCATTTAGTATCAAGTGCTGAGCTCTCATACTTAGTGTGACCTCAACTAGTATCATTCTAAGCTAGAGCATGCACTCTACCAATTGTCACCAAAGGTTGTACTGCACATGACTCTGTATCGTGCTCCATACATATATCATTGCACTCTGTGTGTTTTACACTGCGCTCTATACATATAGCACTGCGCTCTGTTCATATCTTTGGTTATCTCAGTGACTAGCCATTACACAATGCATGTATTGATGCATATCACAAAATTACATGCGTAGACACGTTGAGAGCGTGTCACCGGTATGTTTATATGACTCTTGCCTGCCTTATAATCTTTCCAGGTTACTGTGTTCTTACTAGGGTGTTACTTTCTTATACTTAGTGATACTTGTAATTCCCAGAAATGCAATTTTATTAGGTTTACATGGCTGAGAGCCTTTTAGGCACATCATCTCCCCCTAACTGAAATACCGACTGTCCTCAGTCGTTACCGGGCAAGGATCGGAGAGCACTTAGTACAACAGCAAGGCCCCTTCCCTTTTCGGAAAATTTTCTCCTTGGCATCAAGGCACATGGGCCGTAGTTTCCGACATGCATTTACAAGTCCTTACTGGTACGTGATGTGGGATTCATGAAGTTTTCCTGGAATACCAGATGTGATTCCAGGGAGTACTTGAAAATTTTCATCATTCATACTCTGGTCTGTACTTTCACTTGCTCTCTTACTAAGTCGAGCCCCAGCTCCGTAGTACAGTTTCTTCATTTTCCATCTGCTTCATTTACTATTCTGACCTTACTCGTTGTTTCACGACAATGGTTCGCCTATCCAATGGAGCGCATGCTGCTCTGGAATTCTCATTCAAGAAGGAGCCCGTACTCTGGGATGCTGACCAATGTGCCTCCTACTCTGGCAGAGACCTTGTCAAGAAGGTTGACCGGATCCATTCTGAGATGGTGAGCGCTCATTCTTTCTCGACCTCAGGACAACAGTTTTAATTATTCCCCAGTGTCGATTTGTTCTAGAAGCCGAAAGACCGTGGCCTGAGGATGTACAGTCATTCACCAGTCACTTAGACCCCCCCAGTCATCTTAGACCCTGGCTCAAAACTCATCTTCCACTCATTTTCCAAGCGTCAAAAAATTCTGAAAAATAATATATAATATATAATTGCTTTCTTGACCCTTGGTCTTTGGTTTATATAGTGCTTCACTATGTTCTGAGGGACTCTCGCTTCAATCAAGAGAAATTTCCTTATTAGGTTATGTCACATGATACAAATAAGTTAACAGTATTAATCCATTAAAAACATATTCCAGCCCCCAGTAAACCCTCCAGTGAGTCTCCAGAGCAGTTTTACAACTATAGCAGCTTAAATAATGATGATACCTATGAAGAGAGATGATGTGGCTTGATTTTGGACTGGGGTCTAAGATGACCGGGATTGCCTTTTTTGGACCATCACCAAAACCATCCTCTGTAGCGACCATTTCTCTACATATAGCTTTGGCAATTTTTTTCAAACTCAATAGATTGTAGTAGTAGGTATTGAGTACAAAAAGTTTTAGTCATTATGCGAAAAAAAATATTCCAGCCATCAATCAAATTTTAGGGTCTAAGTGACCGGTGAATGACTGTATAGGCTTTCCTCGCCACGATTTCCAAGAATCTATTTGATATCCTGGCAAAGCTGCACCTAGATGCGTGGCAACAATGGTCGCTCGCTCTGGCGACTGCCGAACATATTATCACCCAGGTAGTTCCTACCGTAAATTCTGAAGCCATCCCTGACCTTCTTTCTTTTAGTATGGTGAATGTTCCATGCTTCCTGTCTGTGAACTGAGTCCCGAACCCTCCGCGAGTGGTGAAGATGGATCTCCAAGTCCTATGCCTCCTCTGAAACATCAGAAAACCTCCGCCAGCTCTTCGAAAGGTAAAGGAAAAGAGATGAAGCCTGTTGTCAAAACAGACATTCAACAGTTTGGACCGCCGGGTAAAAGGGCCCAAAAAACCAGCAAACCTGCACCCCCTCCAAAGCTATCTTATATGCCCATTGTAGACATACCAAAGGCTACTCCAAGAGCTCCTGCCCCAAAAATGGAGACGAAACCCACAGCTCGAAGCAGTCGAGTGAAGGCGACAGGTTCCCCTACTCCTGGAGTTTCTGCTCTGCCTGCAAAGAAGACTAAACCTGTAGTTGTCCATAAAGGCAGGGCACAGGGCCATAATGTGGTTCATCTGTCCTGGTTATTTTTTTCAATTTTTGCTAACTTCCAAGTTTCCTCCAGCCTGAAGAACCGATTGACGACACGCTAGAACGCATGTCCCCTCCCCCCACTACGCTGGCTGAAGAGATTACCAACATGGTCGATAGTTGCGAGACGATGCCAGTGACGATGGAAACACTGTTACAGCATACTACTATGGACCTAGCCATCATCGGGGTCCTCAAGGTCCCTCCTTCTGGTGTGAGTTCACTCATGCTTGCTAACTTCCTTTTGCTTACTGGACATGTCACAGAGCCGTTCTGAGTGTAGTTCCTGTGTGACCAAGCACATCTCCTGCAAACATGAGAACTGGACCGCTTCTTGCCCTGGTTGCGAGAAGACCAGGTTTTGTTCTTGCGTGTTTGACACCAATGTCCTCCGGGACATCAAGGAGTGCATGTTCTGGGTCAACTACAGTTGCAACTCCCGTGAGTGGCCCTGTTCCAATTTTTCTTCATTCCGCATTCTTACTTGTTCCTAGTCCTCAAATTTCACGAACGGTGCTTCAGGGATGCCGATGACAATGTGGCCACCTGTATCGTTCAATTACAGAGGGTGTATGAGACCCGAGCCACTACTTTCGCCAACATCATACAAGCACTGGACCAAATCGAGTGCAACCATGATACTGATGCCATGCTCAAAGTCGCCCGCAAGTACCCCATCAGCCACCGTCTTTTTATCGAGATGGGTTACCAGGTCAGTGAAGAATACCAGGAGATAGATGACGTGGTGCAAGCCAAAGCCGCGTCCGTACCCGACTTTGCCAGGGCCACCAGTGTACCTCCCATTGCCATGATTGTCAAGCCAGCGCCATCTCCTATCAAGGAGGAGCCGGGTCTCATCGTCCCCTCGCTACTCCTGGGGAGCACGATTGAAGTCATACCAGATAGTGATGATGCCATCATGATCCTCGACTCCCTGGCCAAGGTGGACAACCTCCTTCGTAGGGCTGCAGATGCTTCTTCAGTGAGTACTTTCACCTATCATCATATGGCATTTTTGTTAATGCTTTCTTAAGTTGACCTCTCATTTGATGAAAAGGCCTCGCCGCACTTAGGAGGATGGTCCCTTGTTTTCGACAACAGTCAACCTGGGAGAGAACAGTGAATGAGCAGCGAGAATGGACTTGATCCACCCTGCTCCTGTTCTCTTATGTCGACTTCGTCATCTGCTGGTTGGGTTTCTTGTCTTCTAATACTGACTTTTTACATACAATGCCCGGACTTATTGCTTCATAGACATGACTTAGTAGTTACTTTAGTTGTAGTAACACGGTCCTCTGTCTCTATTCTGTACTGTTGTGTATTGGTAAACAAACCAAATTCTATACCTGTCTTACCCCTTTTATGGGGCTGTTCTACTGTCTTCTTTGAGAGACGCGCTTACGACCTTCAAGAAATTTCGATCGCGTCTAATTCAATCGGGATCTGAGGTGCGCTCGGCAAATCCCTAGGTTTACAGGGTCAGGAATATTAAGTCCCAAAATGGTAGGTCTTGTTCAAATTCCAAAGTCCTGACTGCTATCAAAGCTCGCCCGGTTGACTTCAAATCTTCCAGATGGGGCGCTCAGACTACCTGGGTGGTCAATTCCTTGGCCACTCCTTTGATAGCCCACAAATCACTCAATGGATTGCCCGAGACCATCATTTGCTCTTGCAGGAAGCCCAGCAGCAATTTCCTCATATGGTTGATTTTGACATGCTTGCCAGGTTACTCCAACCCGAAATACAAGATCTTATTGACTTGGTTCATCCTTTCCTGGTATGCCCGTTTTACAGTCTTTCCCTTCCGGCTTGTTAACTAGCCTTCCCGGCAGATTGCACATGAGCAGTTCTATCCCCACAATGAAGATCCAGTTTCATTGCATTTCCTGGTGACGGTCACTTCTCTAGTCAACAACCTCAGCCTGGCTTTTCAATCCGAACATTGGTTTGCCTGGAAGGTGCGCGACACTCATCGGATGATGATGTTGGTCCGGGTTCGTGTCTTTTCTATGTGCTCTTCGACAGGGATCCTTACTGGTTATTTCAGATGACTGATCCTTGTTTCGAGCCCTCTGACTTGTTCCCCGGTGAAGTTTCTGTGCTGCCTTTGGGTGTCCTTTCCGCAAGGCGTCCCCAGCTGTGTTTGACTCCTACTGGTGCATTCAAACAGGGACTCGACTGGTTCCATTTCCATATGCTATCTCTTGCAGAGGATATGACCCAGAAGTCAGTGTGTCTATGGTCACCTGGTCAACAATATTTCAATTACTAAATTTTTCTCGGGTAGCCCACTCCTGAAGGAACTGCCCATCCCTTTGATATAAATGAGTACCTCTAGCTGTAATTAGCTTGGATACTCCTGTGCTCACCATATTACCTTGGTTGGAGCACCTTTAGTATTTGAAATACAGTTGTATTATGAGTGAACATGTAATCTGTTCCTACAATTTGACAAGTCATGAATTTTCATCATTTCCTTTTCCCAGTGAGCCTTTTTCTTAAATACTCTAAGTGTCTGCTCATTTCCCGGTATGTCTTCCCCATTCTATGCATTCTCTTTTGCTAAGAAGTGAATGCCCAACTTCGATCATAAGCTGGGCAACCTTTCCACTAATATAGCTGCCAACCATCATTGTTTACTTTGATGGGTGCGCAATCGATATCCAGAGATTCTGGATTTCTCTGTTATAGCGTACTGGAGTCAGCCGGAACTGGCTTCACTGATCAGCCTCATACATCCCTTCCTGGTAAGTCAATTTTATATTCAACTATTACCTGGCTGAGGTAATTGATTGCCCATCAGTGTGCTCATGTCCAACATTTCCCATATGATACTGATCCCATGGCTGTGCACTTTCTCTTGTCCATCACCATCGCTGTCAACAACCTGGGTCCTTATTTTATTGATGCCAACTGGTCATGCTGGATGATTTGTGATGTGCACCTCCAGGCTCTGGTTTTCGATGTACCCAAACTTTCTTTCTGTGTTGATTCTTACTGATGCTTTTCTTAGGAACTCAGCAGTTCATTCGGCCCAGATGACCAGTTTCCTGGTGATGAGGAGCTTCCTTGCCCGTGATACGGTTCCATGCCGTTTTTCCATGTTGAGCCCATCCTTTTAGGCGAGTTCGTGGCAGTGGGTCTTAATGTGATTCAACTTGGTTCTGAAACCTTGCCATCCTGCATCAATGCTGCTTTCGAGCTGGTATGTATTTCCGTTGTTCCATTATTACCAGGCACCTTATTTCCCTGCTGACACCTGTATTCGGCTGGCGCCTATCCAGTCTGCTATCTTCCCTGCTCTGGTTCCAGAGGAGTCCATATTCCATTTGAACTCTTATGAATAGTGTCGTTATTCCTCTGTAGAGCCAAAACTTGAATAGAAATAAAATCCCAATAACTCTAAGTTTTTCGCTGGATTGTTTTCTGTTCCTAAGTCCAGATGGGTCCTGTCAGCTGTCATCCACCTGCAACCTCAAGGTCTTTCCAGGTAGAACAATTACAGTGTTTGGGACTCCGTTTCCGGTTCCTAGGTGCTTCTTGCTGATGCCTCGTGTTCTTATTCCAAATCTGTAGAGGTAACACAATTTTCTAGGCTATTCTTTCTTCCTGGTTCGGTAGTTTCCCATGCTTTGTCCAGTTTGCTTGTCGGACAGTCGCAAAAATTGTCATTTTTCACATTTTCCTACTTATCTCCCCCAAACTGAAAAATGCCTGTCCCAGGCAATCCTTCTGTGGGTATAGATAGTTCCAGGAATTTAAATAACTAACTCCGTTGCTGACTAAGACTTACAAACCACGTTCTAGCTCTGCCCGATTGTGTTTCAATCATTAAATGAAGTCATAAGTGTCATGACCGTGTCTCCCATAAGCAAATCAATTAGCCTGGGTTGCATAATCACTTCTAATAATTTCACTAAGTTGGGTCCGGCAGCCTTCAAAAACCAGAAATCTTTTCCATAGAATTGACACGCATTTTCATGGTGCCAGAATCTGTGGAGATTGTTTGTTTCAAGGTGGCTCTTGGGCTATTATGTTGCCAGGTGAAGAATGGGACGTATCTTCCTACCATTCCTACTGAGTTACCCAACCTGGCTGATGGAACTCCCGACATCGATGCTATTCTGACCATCGACCGCAAGAACCTTTGTTTCCTGGAGGGAATCATGAGTTGAATCACGTATGCTACCACTTTTACCTGCTGATTTTCTCCATGTAGCAACCGTTATTCGAGAACAAGGATCAGTTCATGAAAGCTTACTTGGAGGAGCCAATCTTACTCTGGGAAGGAGCGTTTGGCGCTCGCAAGGATACTCAGAACTGGAAGAACCAGCTTGAGGGACCTTATGGTTCCAAGATGCCTGATAATCCTTCGTTGTCTGCTCGGGCTACCGGTTGGATTCATGCTGATCAGGAGGAGAAAGCTGCTGCTGCTGCTGCTCGCCCCTCTGGTCCGCTTACTGTGAGTTGAATCACGCCTATGTGCAATTACTGTGTTTACTTACTGGTACCTTTTTAGAAAGAGAAACTCAAGAAGGTGGGCAAAATCATCAAGTCGAAGGCTACCATTGGGAATGACATGGATCCGGAGACCAACCAGGTTGACGAGGATGTCAAGATGAAAGGTGGCGAGGAAAGTCTTGTTCTCGAGATTGATAGCGACGAATCTGACAATGTGAGCAGCCCGCTCTGACTTGTCAACTCATGATGCAGCTTTCTTATGGCATTTTACAGATGAGTCTCAGCGAAGAGGAGCCTGGTAAGCTTCTCAGCAATGAACCTGTTCCCTGGTTGCTTATTCCTGCCTCATAGCACGCCCTACCACTCGCAGTCGTACAACTTGTAAGCGTCGCCATGTCAAGTGTGTGGCCAGCTGTTCTCTCGCTGTATGTTTTCTCCTCTGTTCACTATGACCTGGCTTACCGGGTATCCTTTCAGTGGGTCAGTGAGCTCCATAAGTCGGTGCCCTGTGCCTACAATGCTGGTGACGTCTCTCATCCCTTTCTGGGATGTCCAACAGTAAATCTACTTCCTTACTGCGACGTACCGGGGCTTACTACGCACGAACCTTCTTATCGAAAGGCGGTGGAGCTCTTGGAGAAACAGGACCGGGTACTCGCTGCTCGCAGTAATAAACGCCTGCATCAGGAGTTCCAGGCTGCATCCCATGGGGAGCCTCCCAAGGAGAACTTGGTGTTTCCTATCGCCTGTAAGCTGTTCCTGGTCATCTTCTTTCCGGGTACTGAGTTACTCTAATTAGCCTGGGCCGCGAACTTCGAGCTTCCGAGTGAGCACGAAACCTTGGAGACTGCTCTGAAGACTGTTGCAGTGAGTCACCTTAGCGGGGACAAGCTTGAGCTGCTTCAAGTGCGAGCCCAGCAAATCCATTGCAAGCTCGAACTGTTGGTGCACCACCTGGAGGCCACGATCACAGCCTACCAGTTCTGTGTCAAACAACAAGAGTTTATTGAGCACAAGATTGCATGCTTGTCGCAGTCTAAATAGATTCTCCATCATTTTTCTTACATATGCAAGTAGTTTTCCATAGCAAACATCCAGGCGACTTTTAGCTGTACCGTAGATAGTCCCGATCGAGTACACCCGTGCTCTCGGTGTAGTAAGCCTAAAAAAAAAACATATCTTTTCTTTCTCTGAATGTCGTTAAGTTATTCTTCCAGTAGTGGGTCTAAAGATTCATAGTCTTTGAACTCGGGATGTGAATCTGTGAAATCATCAGGTATGTCTTCTTCAGGCTCAGGAGTGTCTGTTAACTGGTCCAGGGCAGTCTTAGACATATTGATTAAGTCTTCTATGTTACCGGGTACCTCGATCTTCTTCCTTGCTAGGAATGGTATCACCTGGAAGGTGCCAACCTTGAAACCCCATACTGCGCCGTTCATCTCAGCAACAATGTAGGAGCCACCAGTGGTCCTTCAGATCACTATTATGGGTCCTACATACTGGGGCCACATTTTTCCTCCAACTGACTTCTCTATCCTCATATTCCTGACTAACACCAGGCTACCAGGCTTGAAGTTTAGCTGTTTGATAGTTGCTGCATGCATCCTTGCATACTTCATGGTTTCCTTTACTTTGATCTCATGTAACTTGTTATGTAGCTCCGCGACGTCAGAAGTGTGCTTGGCCAAGGCTCGAGCTCGATATCCTACTACTTCTTCGGTGGTAAGTATTCTACCAGGGCATTTCACCAGCCAGGTAGCTTCTACTACATCCAGAGGTAATACCAAGTGAGCGCCTGTTATGGCAAAGAAGGGTGAGCAACCCATCCTCTTTTGACTTGTCACTCTATCAGACCACATGATATGATAGAAATAGGCTGCCCATCTGTCTGCTATCCCGTTGGCTGCTTTGTACAGCACCTGACAAACATCTAGGTGAGGTCTTTCTATCATCCTGTTCACTTGCGAATTATACCCAGAAATTCTTATCCTGCGAATCCCATAGGTAAGTTCCAAGTATTCCATGGCTTTCAAGAAGGGTGCCCCATTATCGGTTGCTATTACCGAGAGGCAGCCCCACCTACAGAGAATGTCCTTAAAGAGCCATTCCCCAATGGCTTTCCCAGTTTCCTTCTTTAGCCTAGCCCCCTCCATCCAACTAGTCAAGGTGCATCGACCATGCACAATATAACGGTATCCAGTGGATAAAGGCATATGCATTGTGTCAGTGTGCAAAACTTGAAATATTGATGGAGTGTGCTTTACCATAGGTGGGATCCTGATCTTCCTGCTTTGTCTTTCTTGACAAATTACACATGTCTTGACGTACCAGGCAATATCCGATTCCATCTCCAGCCACCAGAAGCGTTCTTTGATGAGTTGAATAGTTGCATAGACACCACGGTGTCCCAGGTAGTTGTGTCCAGACTGCATAATATACATTCTTCTGGCTTTGGGCATTACTAGCTTATGCGCCCCTTCCAGACTTTTCCGGTACAGTTTTCCATTTGCTTCAAAGAAATGTGTTGCGAATCTGACAAAGTTCCTCAATTGAGAGTCTGCCAAACCCAGTGGGGCAGTCAATGGATCCGCGAGCCAGGCTGGAATCAAGTTAAGTCTGATATCAGACTGTACTCCAAACTTGGATCTATGGTTTTCCGGGTATTCTTCTACTGCCACGTACTCTTCTGCTTCCAGGATTACCGGGGTTGAATATAATACTGCAACAACTTGTGCTCCTGAGCCTTGAGCGAACGCTTGATCAACTGCCAGGTCACTTAGAGCTAGCTCCACCATCATATATCCATGTGGGGTATCAATATGATCTGAGAATTCCTCAAACTCCAAGGGAGCTGGTTGTTGGCTGATGTCATATTCCAGCAGTACGTGCTCTTCTTCCAAATCTTCGGGTCAATGACCATAAACGTCATCACCAGACTGAAAATCCTGCCAGGAAAGTCCATCAGGTCCATGAACTTTGCCGGGTACGTGTACTAACTTGAAATGGAAGAGTAATATCGACTCTATCCATCTGTTGATAGCTGCATTCAGCACACTGTCCAGGTTCCTCAACATACCGAAGATGTACTTAGCATCCGTTTCCACAGTGAGGTTTCTTGCACCCCACACCCAATTCTTACAGGCGATTAGTGCTAAATGTAATCCATACAGTTCTCATTTTGGCTGAGAGAAGTTAGCTTCCCTCTCATTCAACGTTATAGAACCAAACCGGCAGTAATAGCGTTTCTGGGAATCATCAGGGTCTACTTGACAAATGTAAAATCTGACTGCTCACCAGGACATGTCCACACACAAGAGAATGGGCCACTCGTAGTTGATGGATCTCAATGCTGGACAGGTGGCCAGAGTGTCTTTCAACGAGTGCATCAATTTTATTTGATCGTCACTCCACTGGAAGGGAACTTTCAACTGGGTAAGGCAAGTTAAAGGTTCAGCGAGCTGAGAGTAGTCTTTGATGAATATCTGGCAAGTCCCTACGGTTCCTAGGAATGCTCAAACATCGCCCAACTCTTTGCAAGGTCCCCAATTCATTATTACTTTTGCCCGCTCAGTCTCTGGCTTCCTTCCTTTGTAGGTACAACGATGCCCGACTACAATGATTTCCGAGGTGCATAAGACCACTTTTGGGCCTGAAAACATGCCTCCACAATACTTCATATGTTGCACTATTCTATTCAATACTTGGAAATGTTCCCATACGAAACGACGAATCTCACTATTCTCTGGGATGGTTTCATATCCCCCTCCTGCTAACTCGTATCTTGTTTTGGGACCTCTTATGGGTACGTTGTCAATATATGGCCGGGTGAAGATAGGAATTTCTTCCTGTAAAATGAAAGTTACATCATCGTGGAATATGGGTATGGAGTTCGTCCAGCCCATAGGTAATGTTACTAGTCGCAAGGCTCCAAATGGTGTTTGGAAGGTAGTGAGGTCCCTTGACGTTTCTGCAATGGTTCGCTCATCATACCTGACAAACAGGTGTAGTATACCACTACAGGCTTGTCTGGCAAAGTGTGCTGCCAGCTCATCTGTCGCAGGTGGTAGCCCTGAATGTGTGATGGTGACAGCATTCAATTGTTCCAAACTATGCACCAATCTCAAACTCTTCCCGTCTTTCTTTAACACACAGAACCACCTGGAGTGATAAGAAGAGTTGGAAGGTTCACAAACTCCCATGTCTATCTTTGTCTTGATGATCTTACAGATGTCTGCGTAGATGGGCGCCGGTATAGGAATATTCTTAAGTACCCAGGGCGTATGTGGTATCACCGGGATGTCAATGGGTGGAAAGAAGTCTTCCCGGAAGTGTCCCCTTTCAGAGTCGTCCCAGGTGAAGCCTTCATCCTGCCTCATCATAAACTGGTGCATCAGTTTCCGCTCTTCTGGCCACAAGAATTCCTCTTTGTGTATGTTGTCAATAATCGCTCGCCATTCGCAAGTATACTGCCTGGTAGGTTCAAAGTCAGCCGGGTGAGTAGGAAGTTCTGGTATTCCTGCCAGAGGATCTCCCCTAATCTCCCGTGTGATCCTGAAATTGGTCGGTAATGTTGTCAGCACTGGTCGAACTTTGTCGGCCACCGGTTTGTATTTCTTAGTAACAAAAACAGCTTCTCGCCAGGTTGTTCCTTCCAGGGAAACTTCCTTTAACGATACTGCATTGTCCAACACTACCTGGCTGTCCCAGGGGTCACCTCCTTCTCTTCTATCCATTCCCTGGCGAAGGTTGCTCTGTTTCAGGTCGAATATTGGCACCGTCTCTTTCCATTCCTGTACCAGGATACCTTTCCTGGCTGCAGGGTTTACTTTCTCGTAGTTCCGCGCATAATACATGCTTACCTGGTTGAGGACTTCCGGGTTTTTCCACATTTCATCGCTCGCACACAGGTAGAAGTCTCTCAAACTTCCGGGGCTGAATGTTTTCTTTTTCTCTGGTGGCTTGGCGTAACTTTCTATAACTAAGTTACCATCTGCATCCTGAGCCAGGATGACTGCTAGCTCTCCTTGATCAGGTATCAGATCTTCAAGCTATGAAAACCCGACTTGGGTTCCCTCTGCAAGATCTGAGGAGGCTTTCCCCATGGATACGTGTGGACCTTCACCCGCTGACATGCTCTCAACATGTCTATGCATGTAATTTTGTGATATGTATCAATACAGGCCTTGTATAATGGCTGGTTACTGAGATAACAAAAGATATGAACAGAGCGCAGTGCTATATGCATAGAGCGCAGTGTCAAACACACAGAGTGCAATGATATATGTATGGAGCACGATACGGAGTCATGCACAGTACAACCTTGGGTGACAATTGGTAGAGTGCATGCTCTAGCTTAGAATGATACTAGTTGAGGTCACACTAAGTATGAGAGCTCAGCAATTGATACTAAATGCACTAGAGGCAGATCAGCCATGCACTCTAAGGAATTGATGAGAGAGAAACATGATACTGGGAGAACTACATTGATCGAAGACATGTGTTGCATGTGTATAGGAAAATAGACATAGAGCGCAGTGGAATATGAATAGAGCGCAGTGTTATTCACAACACATGCTGACATGCTCTCAAAGCTTTTACCAATGTGATTCTGCGAAATGTGTCAATATATACATTTTACAATGTCCTGGCATCAAGATAACAAAGAATAGGAATAGAGTGCAGTGGAATATGAATAGAGCGCAGTGTAATACACACAGAGCGCAGTGATATCCACATTACACATGATACAACATGCACACATATCAGTCTTGAGTGACAATTGGTAGAGTGCCTGCTCTAACTTAGAATGATACCGTTTGAGGTCACCCTAAGTATAAGAGCTCAGCACTTGACACTGAATGCACTAAACACAGATTATGAATGCACTCTAAACTATAAATCCTAGGGAAACTACGTGACCCATTGATCTATGACGCACAGGGCACCAATCGATCAGAGAGACACGCGCATGTATGAAATGATGTCTAATAATAGATAACTCCGAGGGAACCCGATTTGGCCACAGAGTGCAGTGCCTAGGCTTACTGTGGGTATCCACCACCTAACAGAGAAAACTAGAAACTCAGGAATAAATGAGGATACAGCCTATATGACCAGCTGTTACTCCTGGTATCCTCCGAAGAAATAATGAGTGACATGCCAACCAATAGAGCCCAGTGCGAATGGAGTCTCAACCATGAGGAAATAGAGTCTGGTCTCAAGATAGACCTCTGACCGATTGTCCAGCCCCGGGGATGCTATAACAACATGCATGCATTGCGAGGGACATTGTTCCGAGGTTCTAACAGTAGTGTATTAAGTTGTACCGACTTGTAGGACATAGAAATGTATAAATACGATAGTGTAGATATAGTAACATAGGTTTTCCAACCCCCCCATGTAATAGTGACAAGCTTATTTGATACGTGTGCGATCCTTTGGAGCTGTTTGAGCCTTGTGCTTTGTCCATTAGTGACAAGTCAGAGGTGTTGAACCCCAATTGTGATGGTGCAAGAGACAATAGCTACTCGCCCTGGCACTGGGAGCTGTTTGTAACTTCGAGCGAGAGAATATAGATGTCTTTGATATAAATTTGAGTGATTTGAGTTGTGAGCGTGGCCGATAAGGCTTGCAGGGCACTCCATACTTAAGTTGCATTGATTGTTTGACTGGAGCTCTGTGTTGGGATTGAGAGGTTCGTGTCAGTGTAGGCACTACTCTATTGTTTGAGGGTTTCGTGTGACACAAGGCATTACAGGTGGCAGAGGTTCAAACCCTTTGGCTTGGTTAGTGCTCACTCTGTGTTATTTCTGCAAGTTGGCAAAGGTTCAAACTGTTTGGCTTGTCGGATGGGGTTCTCTGTGTTTGTGTGTATTCTCTGGATCGCATAGGTTTGAATCCTGTGGGTCTACGATCGGTTAGGAAACTCAAGCGTGTAGGTTAGAATCCTGTGGTTCTTGTGGATTGTTTAGTAGGAATTGGTTTCTGCTTCGAGCGCAGTTGTTTAAGTGGTGTTTAGGGTGTTATTGATAGTGTGCAGTGGTTATTAGAGTCCCGTGCAATTCCTAGAAAGTTGTGGAGACGTTTGACGAAGTTGTGTTGTGTTATACACCCTTGCCTTGAGGCCCAGTGACAGAAGTCGCACTTCTTGTTCTGAGAAAAGCCTTTGGACTTAGAGAAGTCTAGATATTATACGAGAGCTATTGCTCCGCGTGTCTTAGAAATATTGAGAATTCAGTTGTTTTGGTTCACTACTTTCATCGCATTAGAATCCCCCCACAAACTTGAGTGTGTTTGTGTGTGTAGTGTTGTGTGTGGGTGTGATCAGTGTCTTCGACGCTGTTGCATTTCTAGTTCTGTGCACTCAGACGCCTCTTCACTGCTTCCTGGTGTTTGGGTCAGTGAGTATCAACGTCTGATCTCCATCCGTAGTATTCTTTACTTCACTTTCGGTTAGGGTATCAAATGGACATCCCAACAATAACTCATATGCCGGGTTAGCTAGTACATGAACTTGTAGATATATAGTTAGGTCCCCAAATAGGAATGCGACATTTGGTACAAGTCCCAATGATCACTCAATGCCCCAGTTAGCACTCTCCATCATGATGTAAACATCCGGGTCATATTCCCAACCCATCTGCTTTGCCAACTTGATGGAACATGATACAATTTGTGAACCAGAGTCACACAAACATTCCATTTTCCTTCTTCCTGATACTAATGGGTAGACTGCCCTCAGCTTTTCCGACAAAGTCCCGGTGGCAACGATCAGTTCGGGTTTCTCTCCTGTGGGTAAGCTCTCCAGGTATTGAACTACCGGATCCGGAATAATGGTTGACCCAGCTGGGATCAAACCTTGTTGCATAGTGGTGACATAGAAATGTACCGCCGGCAACTCGTCGATCGAAATACCTCCTTCGACCTGAGATATGTCTTCTTCCACAGGTGGCAAAGGTTCCGGGTCCCACCCTTGGGCTTCTGGCTCGACTCTGTTTTCCTGTTCCATTACATCAGCTGCTACCATTTGCTTAGTCAGAACTCTTTTAGGAGTTACATATGACTTCATTTTACTGCACACGCCCGGAGAGGCTGCCAGCCAATGTTCCGCTGATAACGTTACTGGTGCCTTCATCATCTGGTCCCAAACATCTTGTTCCAGGTTACCAGATTGCGCGTCTACTGTCTTTCTATATGCCAGTCCAGGTCTCTTGACTTCGCCTGGTAAGACAGAAACTTTATTTTGAGCTTCGTTCACATCAGGGAGTAAGTTCACATCTGGTACCGAGCCATAGGGATTCTCTGGAATGGAATACTCATCATTCCCAGGTCCCACAATTACCAGGGGCATTGATCGCGATCGATCTGCCTTAGGCAGATCAGCCGTCTCAAGGTTCTCTACACTACTACTTGTTTTTGGGGTATATTTGCTTTGCTTAGAGGACCAGGTTCACCAGTTCTCACTCCCCACTCCTCGGTTTTGGTTTTGTATGTTCTCCGGTGAAATAACGCTCGACCCAGCAACTCCGCTAGTCTTGTTTGAACATATTCCTGCCTTCATCAAACCATTACAAAAATCCTGGGTATCTTGAGAAGGGTCATTTGATTGACTCGCTTCCCTGCTATGCTGGGAGTAAGTCTTAACCACGGAGTCCCATTGAGGTCCTTCCAGGTACTGACTCTCCGGTACCAGGTGCGCGGTTTGCTGTGCAATTTGTTCCATAAGCGTCCTCAGATATCCGAAACTATGTTCTTCCTCAGCTATCTGGTGTGACATAACATATTGCGGCACCGGGCCTGGTATCTGCAGTGCTGCCATCAGGTTTTGACTTTGAGGTCTTTTTGACTCTGCCTGCCTCTGACGGTTATAGTGATGCAGGATCCTTGCTTTCTGACTGAGTCCATGCAGTTCTCTGGGTATGTTAGTCCTGTCCTTCAATTGGTACAGATTCTGAGTACCATTGATATGCACTAGGTCTCCTGCTGCGATCATCTCTAGCTTAGAAGGACACTCGATCTGGAAATGTCTGAAGAGATCACAGAAGTGACATTGTCTGGGCGGGTTACTGGTGATGAGGCTGGCTGTGGGCACTTGTGGAATATAGCGTAGAACGGCGCGTTACACTCACTCACACAACTACTCAATAATACAATCACCCTCGTAAGTGCGTGGGGGGGATGAGATTATTTCTACTCTGCAGTATTAACACTTTAGAACTCATAAAGCTCCTTTTTCTCTCGGTGCTGTACAGCGTTTACTCGTTTTTAATTGATCCTAAAGCTAGAATCTTTTACAAGAAGGTATACTTCGAGGCGCAACCTTCTAGGCAAATGGTAATATTCAATTTACACTAGGACCCACGTCCTACAACACAATAGAACATGACACTCCTCACTACGACACCGAGCTCGCTCTTTAGACCGCTCAACCAAGTACTGACTTAGTGAGCTCGCTACTCCCTTAGGGGTAGTGTCATCAAGGCTAACTCCAGCAATGATAACAGACTCTGACTCTTCAACAGTTCGCAGATTCAGAACAGAAACAACTCAGAAAACAGAACAGAAGCGGATTCAGAAACAGACTGACAGGACCGAACAGACAGACAGACAGACAGATTTCAGAACTTCTACTTCAATTCATACTCTTTTCAAAACAGACCTCGGCAGTACTCAGATAGAACAGAACAGCGACACTGATTCTTATTCACTCGGAACTTAAGCACACTTGTCAGATCCTGAAGTTATCTCTATTCCTCGAGGTGAGCTCGTTCTTTATATACGACGCTTGAAGCTACAAACTTATTCCTTTATTACAGTACTCACCTTCTACGCGCGCACCGCAACTCGGGGGTTCGAAACTTGTATACTACACCGAACTTCTAACTACTTATACTAAAAGCAACTATTAATTACAAATATCACCACAGTCCCCAGATAATCTAGACTCCTATGCATACAGCCCACCGCTGCCGCAGTCCTGCTTGACGTCCGACTTGGTGTTGCCATATGTGGTTTAGTTTCCATGTCGAGCTCGCTAAGGTTTTACAAGCGCTCGCTAATCTCAAGTCTGAGAACATATCTCCTGACCGGTAGCAGTCATGCCGCATCTAGCCCAGCTCTTATTCAATCATTCTTCCAGAAGTAACTTTCACTGGCAATGGTTCCTTGACAGTGTGACAACCGCGAAGGCACTCGTCATACCACGGCTGGCACATCGGATTATCTTCTTATCTTATCTCTTGCATGGTTTCTGGACCGGGTTCCTCAGGTACAGTGCGTCACTTTAATTTAGTACGCGCTGATCGTTTTAAATTGCAATCCCTTTTGTCTTGGTTTAAAGGAGCGAGCTCTCTTGGTAATGGACAACTACCGATGGCTGAACAGGGTTTATGAACTTTCTGTCAAGCTAGCCTGTCAAGTACAAGCTGTAACTAAGTCCCGGTTTGGGTCTGTCATGTCGTGTCATTTAGACAGGTAGTATTATTGTTTAGAGGTACTTATTATGTACACTCGCTTAGTCCTTAGGCCCGTTTCTCTCCTTGTACTGTAGTACCAGGTATATTCACTAGATCGCAAAATTACACATCTGGAATGTATGCAGTCGTAACACTGGTATTCCCATAACCTCCCGTTCTGCCTGAACTCTGACCTGGAAGGGAAATAGTCAAGGTTGTTTTCAGCTGAGCTAAAGTCCTCTGCATCTCTTCATCCCATTTCCTCTGTCCTTCCATCTGTTTCTCCAGCATGGTAGTCATAATTTGGTTACTATCTGCCATGCTTGCCAGGTAAGAGGTTAACTCCTCTGGTAGAGCTGGGGCCTTGCGTACTATGGGTTCTTGCTTGATGTTGATGAGCCCAGGTTTACTACTGAGAACAGGTTCCTTTTTGATGGGATTGGCCTGTACCATCACTGGGTTGAATAAGTCATTATACACCGCACTAGGTCCTTTAAGAACATGCTTCCCAGCTTTGAATACTTGTTCCAAAGTCCAGGGGTCCTTTGCACTCCTAGCGGCTGCACCCGCCGGTGCCGGGGTGGTACTCAGGTGGTCTCTCATTCTCTTCCAATGGACGTCCTCCTCAAAAGGCGAGATGAAAAGATGTACTAAGTCCATATTGGACATTAACTTGTCCTTTTCCACCTGATTGCTCTTGGCTTGGAATTCCCAGCGATAATTGAGGTAATCACTGGTATCTAAGATCCTGGCTCTCACATATCTCTTGGCTACTTTCAACAATCCATGATGAGCATCTTCATCATCTACCTCTGCTCCAACATAACTGCTCAAGACTTCTTTCTTAAAGTCCTTGAACATCTTCCCACTTGCAAAAGTGGGAAATGCTCTCCACTGATCTTCAATGTCGGTACTCATATAACAAATGGCCCATTCTTTCTTCTCGTCATCACTATCGGCTCCTGAGTGCACCTTGAACATTCCTTCCATGATCCGGAAGTGTTTTCTAATGGCCCAGGGGTCTGACGAGTTGAGCTTAGGCACATCTCACGATGACTCCATCAGCATTGGTCTCTTTGTTGTAGCTGACATATTGCTACTTTTCGGATTACTAGGGGAATTCTGAGGTGGTTGTGAGTGTGATTTCTCGCTGAAGTTACTTCCGGGCTGAGCGCTACTCGCAGAATTAGAAATACTGGGACCGGGCTCTGGACTTGAATTCTCGGCATGAAGGCATGCAAGATCCTCTTTCTGCTGAGCGTGATTCCTTCGAATTTCTTCCTCCAGGTCGATACTTGATTGCTGGGTAGGTTTCTTGTGGTTCTTGATCTGAACTACACCTCAGGTGACTTCTTCGAGGTGATACTGTTGCCTGGCAACTCTCTCTGCTTCTTGAGCAGCTTTAGCTTTCTCTCGTTGGAGCTTTCATAAGGCTTGAACATTACTGGGGTCTGGGATCCAAGGTTCTGGGATCTCATCCAGGGTTTTTGGATTTCTAACTCAATGCAAAAGCTTTTCAATCCAGACTATCACCCCCTCGTGGTGGGCTCCAGATGAAAGGGCTGGTGATGGTGCAGGTGTGCAACGGTACAGTTACCCACACTTATAACACTCTAAGACACTAACCCGGCAAGTTCGTGGGGGCAGAGGAACGTCCGTTATGTAGAGCTTTGTACTTTATTAGATTTCTGGGTTGCAATATAATGGGATTTTAAAGGTCTGTTCTGACTGGGTAGGATTTTTATTCTTGTTTATTGGAAACATGAAACACCAGTATCTACTGAGATACCAGATTCTGCACTGAGTTGCAAGAATCTCCGAACCAGGCTGACTGACTGACTGACTCTGACTGACTGACTGGCTCTGAGGTACAAACTTTCAATACTGATTCTGATTCTTTCTGAGGGTACTTGCTAAAGCAAACTTAATCGTGATGATACTTTCAATTCTATTGAGTCTAGGACTCGAAGCTCTAACCTAAATTCCTGCAGGTATTACTACCATAGCTGGGGGCCAGGAAACTTGACCCAGCAACTATTTACTACCTGGTATGTCTAATTAGGATAAATAAAACTACGGGCTGCTATTACCTGATATCTAGTAATCCTACTACACTGCTTACTTAAGGCTTGGTCAGAAGGCACGATCACACCATTGATCAAGTCATATTTCCTTACCGGGTAGGCCTGGACCCATACCCGACCTATAGATTGCCTATGAGCAAACACATGCAGCAGCTATTGGCTCATACCTGTGCTATGAGGCATACTCCCGGGTAACCTGCAGCTTACCAGGTAGAACTTGTAGTTCTAGCCCAGCTACCGGGTAATCCCCATGCTCTTGCCATATTTGGACTTGGTAACACATTTATTGACCTGCCGGACTCGGCCATCCAAATCACGTGGTACTGTGCCTGGGCATGTCATTCTTTCGATAATTAAGAAGGCCTACCTCAACACATGGAGTGCTTCGGTGGTTTCCATTAATTTCTGGTATGTTCGCAACTGGGTATGTTTATATGACTCTCGCCTGCCTTATAATCTTTCCAGGTTACTGTGTTCTTACTAGGGTGTTACTTTCTTATACTTAGCGATACTTGTAATTCCCAGAAATGCAATTTTATTAGGTTTACATGCCTGAGCACCTTTTAGGCACATCAATGGATAAGGTTAAGTGCGTCTCAGCCGGAGAGATCGAGGACTGGATCGCTTTGTATCTGAGGGGGGCTGTCGATGTTGCATGGAAGCAATCTTCAATAGAGTGCTCATTGTATGAAATATCTAGTTGGTGCTGATACGCACTTCCTATTCAGACCATCGTCGAACCGAGAGAGATGTGATCACTCTTTCCGTGAATCTTGAGGTTCCATTCATTCTGGTATGGGAACACTGAACATAATTGTGGGGACCCCCTGGTCTTGTTCTTACAAACTTGCGGTCTGCCCTGCTTTCCGGATCCGCCTCTGGGATTATTTGTGATCGACTGGGAAAGCACTTTGGTAAAGGATAGCAAGCTGGTGAGATGAGTACTCATAGAGTTGATGATTTGGAAGTAGGCACCCGACATAATGAGTCCAGGAAAAGTGGCAGATGTAGACTATATGCGCATGAATCGGAACTAATAGTAGTCAACGTGAAGGAGACGGTAAAAGCTCTAAAGGTGGTGGTGTATTTAACCTGGGTTGTTTGCCACCGTCAAGCATTCAGAGACACTAGTCGTCGACGAGGTGGTACTTGTCGTTAGTGGGAAACTTGTTGTCAAGATCTTTGTTTTTAGTATGCATTCGAGCCCGAGTCCCAGTTCCATGCATGGCAAGGGAGGATCAACACTACAACATCACTCCTCACATCCCCCACCTTCTTTTGCGGGTTCCTCGATACCGGAGCATAAGGCAGCCTGGCGATGGCTAGTGTTAAGGATCATAGAGACGAGCACAAGTTGACTAATAGCACAAAGTCGGAGATGGTTGTGAATGATACGGGAGATGACTCTAAAAATAAAGTGGAGTGGCCTGATCCGATCCATCTTTTTGCTTCACACATAATATCCTCAGTTCCGGGGCATTTCACTGGCTCCTTCCGTGCTTGATATATTAATTAGATGTAAGTGTTATCATTTGATTGTGTGTTCCCCCTACTAATCCTGTCTCACAGGCTGACCAGATAATCAGAATGTTGATTTAAGGATCCTCCGAGTCGGTTCGGTGTTTCGTTCCTCAACATATCTGCTACACTTGTTTTGGTGACAGGACATTTACTTTGGTCAATTATACCATTCCTTCATTGAGAGTCATACTCCTCCTGCTCTGGCGCCAAGAGCTCTTGATTGTGAGTTCCTTCATTTTCTCTAGACCGTCTTAGAATAGCCTGGCAATTCATCTTCTTGCGCTCATTCTAGATTTTTACTAACCGACGCTTCACATATATTAAAGGTAAATAGTACCAACAAGACTTGTTGCGAAGGTTGCTTTGATCTATTCCCAAGATCCCACAGACAGATTAAATGCATGTGAACGAGCTCAGTCCTTTGACACCACGGACATCATCTTCAGGTGTTGTGGAATACAGAATGTAGAACCTAGATTTTGTTATCCATTCGAACTAAAAAGAACGGCTGATCTAGTCCTCTCCCCAGGCTTGTCTTCATCTTGGTATCCGTCAACGTCCAAGGAATCAGGATTAGAGAGCCTTCTGTCTGAGGTCGTCAGGAACAAATCTCAGAGGTATTTATTTATATGGAACCCATTCGGTTTGTTTTCGTCAAACACGACGGGGGAATGCTCACCGCACCCTGTTCCTGCCTGTACTCTGACCTTCAGGGCTTCAGCGACATTCCGTTCCTCTCCATGCTTCACACTCAACCAGATGGCGCTTACAGAAACTTCCCTTCCAACCAGAAGCCTTCAGTGAATATATTCATTCCGGATTGATACCGTCGATGAATCGTCGAGACTTTGCTTGCAAGCCTCTTGTTCACGTGCCTCGCCTCTTGCTGCCCCGGGTATCATACTAGTGGAGCGCACGATAACGGGGTAGGGCACAGGGCGGTCCTTCCGTGGTTGGAGGTTCCTGAGTCGTAAGTGCGCAGGATTCGGAGGACTTGTGCCTTGACCGGGGACCTCGCCATTGCTATTACGTCCTTGTCGTGGTGCATGGTTTTCCAAATTTGAACGATGCATGAGGTTGGTCGAAGTGGGGATTTGGGGATAATGGATCTTTCTCTGCTGGAGCAACGGGTGGCTGGATGGTTTTTGTATATATGAGGGGGTCTGAGATGTGGCTGGAAGCAATTTTCCGTACAAGCGCTTATCGTTATTGAATAACTAGTTGGTAACGGTATTAGTATTGTTACCGGTACGAGGTCCCAATAATGAACGGCTGGGGCCCACAGCCCTGACATGGCGAACCATGCGCTGTGGCCACAAAGGCTCATGCTGCTGTGATCACACTGTTGAGTGCGTCTCACGCGTTGGAGTATCTTTGTGTGGTACGAAATATAAACAAGCTCAATGTGTGCCTCCTGGTTTGACGCCGCGCAGACCGTCGAAGGACCTCAACGGCGAGCGAATGGGAAGAGGTTCAGCAGTCGAACAATGGCTTTCCTATGCGCTGGCATTAGTAATGCTAGTATTGGTGATGATGTATAGTGAAACAAATAACGACTGTAAGACTACAAACAATCATACACGATAATGTAAGTTGCACGGACCAGGGGCACTGAGGGGTGCGGAGCAGAGACAATGGGTACGGTTACATGGACAACAGTGTGTAGCAATACAGCCCACCCGTTGTGGTGCTGGAGCGAAGGTTGGAGGTGTTTTTACCCTTAGTCATCGAGATGAAACCGGGGCGCAAGCAGTGAGAACAACCTCCGTCGCAGCGTGGCTGGAGGTGTTCTCACCACCACCATCAAAACAAGACAGGAAGACTCAATGGTGAGAGCTAAGGTGTGGGTGCCAAGGAACATCGAAAGTTGGTTGCAACTTTTTCCATGCTAATGCGCACTTCCTTATTCAAACCATCGTCGAACAGAGGGGGATTAATCGCTCTTCTCGTAAATCTCGGCGGGGTTGCATCCATTCTGGTAAAGGGAGCACTGGACATGAGAGCGGCACCTAACAATTGTCGGACGGGAGCGAAAGGCCTCTGTCCTTCTGTACGAAAATCGCGAGAGTGAAAAAGTTTTAACCGTCAGATCTGTTGGCGCCCCTTGAGGTCTTGGGCGATGTTTTAGCGTGCCGCGTGAGAAATATATGCTATCCGGATCGTCGGATTTGGGGTGCCGGGCTGTTGTTGTCGGTTATCGGTGTCTCTGCGATGAGGGACTCTGGGGGGTCGTGGAACGTGAAGTTGCCGCACGAGATGCTCAACAAGTGAACGTAGACGAGGTGTTGAAGTTGTTGTGTGCTGAAAAGAATACCCGCTAAGCGCTAGCTGTCACATAGGTTCAGAATACTTTTGTATGAGATAATGGCGGGGAATACGTCGTATGGACGACGTCTATGGTCTGGCGGGAACCCTGATGGCGTTTGGTTGATGGATGTTTGCGATGTATCGATATATCGAGCAACATCAAGGGTCGACTTCTTCATCGGTACGCGATGGATTCAGTAATGGGGTCCCTTCCACTGTCGTCCTGCATACGTTCACCAAGAGATGCATAGGATACAAAATCGAGACATTCTTCCCCACGAGCTCGTCGAGATATGATTATTCAGATCGGCGTGGACATCCGTTTCACGATTACCTGTGTTGTACACCCAAATCGTTGCGCTCTTCGTCATGATCACGGATTTCCTCCTTGCTAAGACGGTGATGTGTTCGAGAAGTAGATCTCAAATTTGTTTAGATAATGATACAATTTCAATAATCGCTCTTTGACGCGTCCTATAGGGCGATATAAGCGCTCGAGTTTTGAGACGGCATGATTCTGCGTACGGTTCGTTTCCATGGTCTTTTTGCACGTATTGCTCAGCATAATTTGAGCACTGTACACAAATGTTAGATTTACGAAGGTAAGATTGTATAATGATTACGACGTACGTCTTGAGTAACACTAGGGAGAAATTGCCGATTACGGGGTCCCTTGAAGTCGAATGAGCCATTGAAGAAGCACAGAACTGACGACGATGGAAAGAAGCATGTTCGATTACATGCCGGGGTCACGGCCCGGAGCCTCGTCGCGTTACGGTGTTTACGAGAGCTGGTGACGACTCGCTTCGTTCAAACCAGCGACTGTTCTGTACCCGTAGGCTGCAAACGATATGAGAGGTGCGTGTTAGCTTCAGTGGCTGGGATCTTCCACCGCGGTTGTGGCTGGTACGTTTAAGGTGCAAGACCTCATCGTGTTGATAGCGGTGGTCGCTTACAAGGACGAGGCTGTGGGAGTCGCTACGTCGTCTAAGCTGGATGAGCGGTAGATATCTAAGCCGGGGATAAGGTTACTTTGATGCCTGCCCTCAGCATCATATGTTACTCACAGTGCATACAGCGAACATGATCTATACCCCGTACTTCCCATACCACCAGTCCTCCATATAGTCCTCCCTCAAGGCACGCATCTCCCTCTCCCTCGTCTGCTCATCGTAAAACTCATGATCTGGATCCCAAAGCTCGGATCCCTCAAAGTCTATCATCACGCTCTCGACATTATCTGGGTCGACTGAACGGCGCACAGGACAGTTTTCCTTGTCGCAGAAAGGAATGCCATCGCGTTTGGGAGGCCGTATGATGAGATTGCGGGGAGCCATGTCGCGCTGCTTGACACCGCACATGAGGATATCATAAAAGACGTCGATGGCTGCGTCGACGATGACAGTGCGATGGGCAAGACACAGGGAGGGGGATACGGGGGCGGGAACGAGATAGCGCACGTCCTGGCCTGGGACGTGCTCAAGGAGGAGGACGTACACGGTGCGGTTTCCCTGCGATGGTAACGGTGAGACGAAGAGCCCGCGGCACCGCGGCACTTGGGTACCCTGGAGAGGAGCGAGCCGGCGGTAAGCCTCGGCTTCGCGGGATACCGAGAGATCAAGGAGAGGAAAGGGGTCAGTGCCTTCGTAGGGGTCGATGAAGTACAGGGGATCGAAGATTTTGGCGATGACGGGTTGGGAGTCGACGGTGGCGGTCCAGACGTGCGTGACGCATTCTTCACGGAAGCCCCCGCAGAGTTTTTCGTGGAGGGTTAGCGTGGACGGCGGCTCAGTCGAGGACGGGAGGGGAACGATGTGGGAGAGGGAGGCGAGGTAGAGACCGGATGTCTTTTCGAGGAGGAGAGATTCTTGAGTGTACATGCATTGCTCGTGAGCTGGCGGTCGTGGAGGGTTGCAGGGGTATAATTTGAAGAGGGCGTTGGGGCAGTAGAGAGTGTCGGGATCACTGACAGCGTCTGGTAGCGGTATGGATGGGAGGTGGTACAGTTTGCGCATCTGTTCTGGATTCGATATCATCTAGACAGGTGAAGTTAGAACTCAGCGAACAGATATGGAGGGGGAGGCTCTTACTGAGGTATTCGCTGGTAGCAGATGCAACGGTTAGTTGCGCAGGAGGACGAACAAGTCGGATGATTGGAGGCGTCCTTTGCATTAAGTCACGCGGTCCGAGGTGCCAAGAATCGTACATATGCGGGGGATCATCCGAATCCGATGTTGGTTGTCTTCGCAACGAAGTGAGATGCGAAAGGAGGAATGTTTGTTTTCCCGGTGCAAGGTCATGCTCGGAATTTTTGGGCCCACCGGATGGCTCGGCAGTGCTGATTCGTTCCGGCGTAATTACAGTGTTAGGGAATGAGGAGAAAACGTACGAGCTTTAGCGTCGATAGTGAAAACAGAGACGATGCTGAGAAGGACAAATGCGGAGAAAGAGAGACGTCCCGCGGCCATCTCCGCGGCTTACGATAGGTGGCTATACGTGGGAATTCACTGCCATTCTAAGGCAAGACACTCATTTGCAGCGATCGTTCCTTCCGCGCGGTCACTACGCGCCGCTAGGTAGTAAAAATGTCATGCCTTCTACTCTACACTACCGTTGCCGTTCTCTTTGGCCATGTGTAGGATTGTCTTATACCTCGTTTTTCTTTCCCTCTGCCGGTGGATCTCGAATATCTGGTCGTTTAATGGCCGCAAGTGTTCTGATTACCTTTCTGACGCGCCGCAGGCTCACTCTATCACTTCACAGCGCATAGATCCTATTCAATATTCGGGCACAGTCGGCTTGCACCTTCATTCCGGTATGGATCTTCACCCCTTGTTCGACGTTCAAGGCATTCCTGCAGGCTCATCGCCCTGGGAAGGAGCTGTCTTAGCTACAATCTGTCAATTGCTGAACTTCGGCGAAGTAAATTCATGTCGCTACCTGTGTTCCGCATTTTTCCTAATTCCACACCTAGCTTCTTTACTTGCAGTAAGACCCCACGAAACAAAGACGGGACGTTTGTCATTGTCAATAGGAGTGCCGTGATGTATGTACTCTCCGATGATATCAACGCGCTGTTTTTATGCCTGCTCCCGATGTACTCTTGGTTTCTATTCATGAAAACTCGCATCCTGAGACACGTGCAGACTCCCTATTCGGCCGCAACTCCTCGTTGACGACCCCGTTTCCCAACGACGTTAGTCGCGTCTTTTTCCTCTCTGCGCCATCACTAACATGATTGCTCAGTTTAGAATGATATCTGGAACGCGCTACTTCCCTTTTAGGACCCGCTTTCTGGCAGTATGTGTAGGATACCCGAGCCTTCGTACCTTGAAAGTGTCGTGCTTCGCACAGCAAGCTGTCACTTTCCTCTGCCTGAACTTTAATGGCGTGTCGACCATGTACAATGAGCTCCCCTTTAACCAGGACTACTCGTCTGGACTCCGATCCCAAATCGTATGTCCTGTAATCACAGTCAGTATACGATCTCACTACTCTGCAGGCAGGACTATCCGAGTTGTTGGGACGGAAAGGTACGTCCACTCCATCCTCGGAAGGATACTTGACTGACTGCATGACAGAATGTAGATTTGGAAGACCATAAATCTCATGTTTCCCTCCCTTCGACGGGTCAGGACAATGGGACGTGCGATGACCCGAACTATCTGTAACGATTCCTGGGATATTCATGGAGGTATGTACTCTCCTTCTTTCATTTATCGTGTAATACAAAACTTTGCAGGGGTGCTTGACCATGCAGGGATTCCAAGACCTGCGGGTCGAGGCTATGATAGCCTGGCAGTCTTCCGTGTGCGTCACCTCCTGGCTCCGTCTTCCTGTGGGTTTCCCGCTCTGACCCTCATAGGTTTTCGAATGGCGATCTTACAGGGTATAGTCACCGTGATGCTATCAACGAGTGCCATTGTAACCCGTAGAGCAACCCTTCGTGTTGCGCTGTGGCTAGGACGCTCACTGTCGACTAAAGTGCAAGGTGTTTTATTTAGAATACTGGGGACGAGGTCAGTACGTATCCTTCTTTTGCTCCTCTCCTCATCCTCAGCATGCCGGTAGCTACGGGAAACCTGGCGACCCTCCCTGGAACCAACCCTGTCCAGGCGCTGTGTTATGAGGAGTATACTACGACGTACACACCGGCTATTGTGGGATCGAAGTATGTGTCGACCGAGGAGGGCGTAGTGCCGAGTGGGATGGCGGAGGTTGTGGTAGCGGCTGGGACGGCGGATGGTGGAGGGATCATGGCTGATGGGAGGTATATTTGGAGTGGGAGCGCGAGGGGTGCGCGGAGGGTTTCTGAGGTAGTGGTGATGGTTGGGGTTTTGAGGACGACTATCGGTCTCGTGTAGTTGATGAAAATGGAAACCGAACAGTATTATTCCCAGTCGAGTGCTGCATACACTGAGGTGAGATGTTTCGAAGGTTGGTTTTTCCCGTGTGATTGTTTGCTATGCAGTTCTGACAGATGTTTAGATGTCAACTCATACTTGTATTGTAGAGTTATCACATGTTGATGCATAAGAAGAAGAGTATTGAGGTTTCCTTGCCTACCGTCACTGCGAGCAATCAAAGGAAATGCACTATTTAACACAAGAGGAATCCATATGGGTTTGATGGGGCATGTGCTACCTACTTGTCTGGAACTTTGATGTGCTCATGTATAAGTACCCTAGTTCTCTTTTTAGGATCTTCCAGAGACTGAGTTCATAATGTCCCTACTATCCACACTTTCCAGTGACTGATGCTTCTTAATTTGATGCATTTTCTGAGTACATTGAGAATTCACAATCTGCTACTTCAGGAAAGAAATAATGGCTCCAGTAAGCTACAGTCCTAGTGGCTATCACCATCATTGATGATAAATCTCAGTGAAGATGGATGGATTGATTCCTGAGATGATGGATGTTCTCCTCCAGCATCTCAGTTTTTATCTGAACTGCTTTGCTACTAGTAAAGGTTGCATTGCACTTTTGTAATATGCATCACTCATTCAAGATATGCCCTGTTTTCATATTAAAGAGGTCTGTCATCCATAATATTCTTCAAAATTCTATCCCCCTCATATAGCAAGATGGCAGTAATCCCTGATATCCCTGATCTCTCAGAAGCAGACATACAGGTCATATTCAAAGATATAGATGTGAAATTCAACATCATGTTGCTGAAGGCATTCTGCAGTGGTATGAACATTTACAATGTATCTGTGTAGTTCATACTAACTCAGACTGTCAACAGGAATCTACACTGGCATTATTTCTCTCACAATGTGGACTGTTTGTATGTGACATTTTTCTTAATTATGTACATATGCTCAATGCCTATATTGTGATACAGTTTCTGCAAAACATACAACCCGAGGGCTAGCTAGTCATGCTATGATCTTCACCATTCTGTGTCTTTATGTCATCAATACTTTGGACACTTCATTTGGTTGGGCATTTAATCAACGGGCCTTCATAGACAATGGGTGGAATTTTTGGACAGTGTTTTTAGCATTTTATAACATCTCATCTCCATTGAAAACAAGATTGTTGGTGGACAGTGTTCTTGGTCTGCTCAGTACACTTGCTGCAGATGGATCTATGGTTTGTCAAGTTGTCATTACTCATTGAATAATGACAGGATGAACCTTTTAGATTTGGAGATGCTGGGTTGTCTGGGGTCAGCATTGGCTGGTTGTTCTCTTGCCCATCCTATGTCTTCTCACAGGAATAGGTGTGCTTAATTCAGGATTTTCTGTTTGCCTAGCACTGACAGGAAATCTAGCAATGAAAGTTATTGAAACATATCATATGCTCAATGATACTGTAAATGATGTGCAAGACATCACAGCTGATGGGACAATTAATCCATGGCCTACTATATACATATCATTCACTATGGCCACAACAATCCTGTCTACACTCCTGATCATATACCGGATAATCACTGTTAGTCATGCAGGGATGGGTCTCAGAACATTTAGAGGTATCATAGAAATCATTGTGGAATCTGCCTTTATCTACTCTACTGCTCTACTGGTATATATTGTCCTTATTACTTGTAATAGCTATGGAGATCCCTATACTGATATCTTAGCATCTTTTGCACGGGTATGTGTTATTTCTTTATTCTTCATATCCCTTTCTGAATGTTCCTATTAATACAGGGAATTGCTCCTACACTGATTGTTGGCCGAGTTGCTGCAGGGCATACTCACCCTGATGAGTCCTGGGAAGGAAGCATCTCATCCTCCCTTCGCTTTGGACATAGCTCTGAAGACCAGAGTCAAGGTACCATAGACTCAGATGTGGAAGGTGGCACAATATCAAGGGAAGAATGGCAGTCCTCAGTCATCCATGAAGACAACCATGAAGAAAGGCAGGCAGTTGGTGGACAGGAGGATGAGACAGGACAGATTGTCTATATTGAGATAGTTTGAGGAAATTTCTTAGAGGTTTACCTATATATGTAGAAAGATTCATTCTTCACCTTTTTCAGTCTTATTAGATTATTAACTTTATATCTTAGCTTATAATTTGCCATTTAGTCTTCTTCTCTTTATTTCCAATCTAGTAAAGACTGAAGTATATTTTTATTGTGATTTAAGTACAATGCACTACTGCTATTGGACTGTTAGTCACTAGGTAGACAACCACACACACACTATGGAGAATTCAATATTCTGGCCTATAATATTGAAATTTAGAACTGTAATATTAATATACTACCTAAAAATATTGAAATCATATTCTCAATAATCTTGGAATATTTGGGAATTTTTTGATATTTCTTCCATATACAGGATTATTGAAATGATATCAAGAATAATATTTTGATATTTGGGCCAAGATTGTTGAAAAAATATACAGTTGTAGAATTCAATATTTCAGCTAAGAATATTGAATTCACCATGCAGTGACAAGGAGCTATCTCTATGTGTGCACTTTATTTATACTACTTATTTTGTAACAGTCCCTTTCTACCTGTTTCTTTCAAATTCTTCCACTAAGCATGCTGATATGGATGCCATCATTGGAATATCACAACAATTTTGCTTCACTTATATATGTTGTATAAGTACTCACAATCTTGCAAGATTGTTGTGATATGCAAAAGCTATCTGTAGTCACTTAAGTACAAACATCATAATGTAGCCCTGCTATAGTTCACAAACTAACAATCTTTTGCATGTTCATGTCTACTTTGCTCTTTCCATTCCTTTTGGTTCTGTCTCCCTAACATTTCCAAGTACCAATAACATCTTCATCTTCACACCTCCAACACTCAGAGTAGTTACTTCACCATCAACAACCTAACCCAATCCTCTTTCTCCTTCCCCAACCACAAATCAAACTGTACTCCAAAACTTCCCAGAAACATTGCCGGTGTAGTGCCGTCTGCATGCACACAGCTAGAAATGCAATAGCGTAGAAGACACTGATCATACCCACACCTAGCACTACACACACAAACACACTCTTTAGTTCGTGGGGGGGATTCTAATGCGATGAAAGTAGCGAACTTAAGACAACTATATTCTCAATATCTCTAAGATACACGTAAAGCGATAGCACTTGTCTCGTATCTAGACTTTACTAAGTCCAAAGTTTATCTCCAAACAAGAGGCACAACATTCATCACTTGGCCTCAAGGCAAAGGGCTTTCCAAACACTCTAAATGCCGATAGACATAACCACAACTCTCTAGTAATCGTGTGCAACTCAAATAGTCACCAAATGAAACCACTAATCTTCAACACAACACCGTTAAAACCTCGCACACTAAACCGTAACCTTCACAAACACTTGGAGAAGTGTCTACACTGACACCAAACTCCCAGAACTTCCACAAGAGCCACAGGGTTTGAACCTGCGTGCTCGAGCCGTTAACCAATTGTAGAACCACAGGGTTTGAACCTATGTGCTCCAGAGAAACCCTGTCCGACAAGCCAAAGGGTTTGAACCTTTGCCAACTTGCAGAAATAACACAGAAGAGCAAACACTAATCAGACCAAAGGGTTTGAACCTCTGCCGCCTGTAATGCCTCGTGTCACATGAATGCCCTCAAGAACTTGAAAGGGTGACCTTCAAGACACTGTACTCTCGTTCTTTCACAGAGCACAAGTCAAACCAAAACCAAAACTACTGCACAAAGTGCCATGCCACTGTCTTATCCAAGCGCGCAACTTAATTCACACAATATGTATCTGATATGGGTTGTATTCTCTCTCTAGAAGCTACAAACTGCTCCAAGTGCTCAAGCACTTTGCTAATCTGCTTTGCACCATTACACTGGGGGTCTGAAGCTTATACACTACTTCTATACTACTGTATTTATACATTATGTGCTCTACAAATTAATACAACCAGTTTTAGTACTATTTCCTGCTCGGATCTCAATTGTCTGCATCCCACATGTCACGTTGAGCATGCCATCTCATAGCACATTGGTCAGAAGGTCAATTAAGACCCAGACTTATCTTGTGCGCATGGTTGTGACATCAGTTAGCAGTGTGCGCAGCACGTAACCTGCCACATGTTATCTCCTCGGAGCTCCCACCTATCAGGATTCACTCTGCTCCTATTCTTCTATTGTCTTCCAGTTGGCAAGGTGACTTGCTTGGTGCCTAGACCTCACACGCTTTGGCCAAAGTGTAGTATCTCAGTTTTATCTGGACTTGGGCTTTCATTATATAATGCACACTAGTTGCTGGTCGATCCATGCCTTGTGTGTCATAGATCAATGTCTCTCGTAGTTCATTTACATTGCACATGTATTCAATTATCTTTGTAGAGTCTGCGCGCCACTTCATCTTAGTGCAACTAGTATCGAACACTGGGCTCTCATATTTAGGATGACCGTGTCTCGTATCTCCCTAAGCTAGAGCATGTGCTCTACCAATAGTCACTTTGAGTATTCATGGTATTATGCATATTTCATTGTGCTCTTCTCTAATCTCTCTTATTTCAGTTGTGGGACTTCTCAACTGGTGTTGAATGTTATAAAATGCGAAATTACATGCGTAAACACCTAGTGGGCATGTCACCAGTTCATCAGCAAACACATTTAAGTCAATTTTCTTAGTTGCAACAATGTTAAACACCCACAGGAGTAATGCCATATTGAAGAACAACAACCTTTTAACACAGATCCTATTAATGTCCAGAGAACATACACATGGAAAGGACTCACCTGTTTGCAATGCGTAATCCAGGGCAAACTCTACAGCAACAATAAATCATCAATCAACAAGGAGAGGTACACACACAGAGCCTCACCTTCGACCAAACCCGTAAACAAATTGTTTGATATCCTCTCACCTGCCCATCAATTATCCATCTCTGAGGATCAAAATCTTTGAGACTAGGAAAGATATCAGGGGAATGAAAGATTGACCTGGTAAACACCTTTTATTAGTGCAGCACATTTGGAGCCTTGAGAATGCTGACATACCAAGGTGATGTGATTAACATTGCTCCTTTAAGGAACACATAGCCTTGCTGGATTGAAGAGCATTAGAAAAGGACAAAAGGCAAAGCTTCAGGAAAATCAACCTAGTTAATATCCTGAGAAGTGGCATGCACAATTCCTAACTGAAAATCAGCCCTCATGGTATACTCAGGATGACTGATATGCAGGTACCACTTGGAACTAACAGCTGCCTTTGGGAACCTACTATTGATTCATGAATATTGACCTTCAGCAAAACATACATACCATCTAAAGCACTCAAAAGCAAATGCCATAACCTGTGGCAGTCACTCTTGATCCTCAAATGTCAGACCTACTCAAAACAATAATTAGCCATGCTATATGCAAGACATCATTATTACTGACATCTATCATGAGAAATGATATCATGAATCTCTTTCTGTACAACCCTTGCTGCCTCAGGGAAACACACAGTGGCCATAATAATGAATGCCAATGCAGCTGCAGTCTACAAGACTTTGTGTCAGTCAGTTGAAAAATGGGAACAAGCCACTGAACCATAGAAGCTCCAGCAGAGGACATTGAGTCAGTAAGAAATGCTGCCTGGTCAAAGGACATCTTCTCCTTATCCAATAAATCTGTCACAAAACATTCAGGAACACCTTCACCACTCTCCTCTCTCCTAGAACATGCACACTCAGCATCTGCCAAACAAAAACAAAAACAAAATTATTACACCCACCAATCTTGTCTGAAAACTACCTCAACACTGACAGCACAGTTCAAGTGAATCTCGATGCCACCTCCTAAGCTCTGAAAGATACCCTGGAAGCCATCATAGAATGGGAAACATATCCACAAGGTAGGCTCCAGGTAGAATCACCAAACGAAACCAATTTCCATCTCGAATCATATCCTGCAGGTTGGGATCCTCAAAGGTTGTTTGTATACTCAACGATAGAATGAAGATATGATGGCATTTTGGGCCAATCTTCAATTCCTGCTATGTGTTGGTTTAATGCTCATTCATGATATTTTGGAAGTGGGAACCCAACATAATGAGTCCAGTAAAACTGGCAGAGGTAGAATATATGTGCATGAATTGGAACTAATACTAGTCAATGTTCAGGAAAAGGTGAAGGCTCTGAAGGTAGTGTTATATTTAACCTGGTTTGTTTGCCACCATTGAGCATCCAGAGACACTACTCCTTGATGTGGTACTTTTCATTAGTGGGAAATGTGTTGTTGAGATCTTTGTTTTTAGTCTGCATTCGAGCCTGAGTCCCAGTTCCATGCATGTCAAGGGAGGATGAACACCACAGAATAACTCCTTGCTTCCCCTGCCTATTTCACATGGTCCTCGATACCAGGGCATAAGGCAGCCTGGCGATGGCTAGTATTAAGGATTATAGAGACGAGCACGAGTTGAGTACTAGCGCAAAGTCAGAGATGGTTGTGAATGTTACAAGAGATGACTCTGAAAAGAAAGTGGAGTAGCCTGATCTGATCCATCTTTTTGCTTCACACAGAATATCCTCAGTTCTGAGGCATTTCACTGGCTCCTTCTGTATTTTGGAGCTTGATATATTAATTAGATGTAGGTGTTATCATTTTGATTGCAAGTTCCACTACTAATACTGTTTCACAGTCTGACCAGATAATCAGAATGCTGATTTAAGGGTCCTCTGAGTCAATTCAGTGTTTTGTGCCTTGGCGTATTTGTACACTTGTTTTGGTGACTGGTGAAGAGCTGTCTAAGTGCACAGAGCTAGAAATGCAACAGCGTCGAAGACACTGATCACACCCACACCCAACACTACACACACAAACACGCTCAAGTTCGTGGGGGGATTCTAATGCGATGAAAGTAGTGAACCAATACAATTCAATTCTCAATATCTCTAAGATACACGCGCAGCAATAGCGCTCGTATAATATCTAGACTTCTCTAAGTCCAAAGGCTTTTCTAAAGAACAAGAGGGTGCGACTTCCATCGCCGGGCCTCAAGGCAAGGGTGTATAACACAATACAACTTCGTCAAACATCTCCACAACTTTCTAGCAGTCGCTCGGGACTCTAATAACCACTGCACACAATCAATAACACCCTAAACACCACTTAAACGACTGCGCTCGAAGCAGAAACCAATTCCTATTAAACTCAACACACTAATAAACCTCGCACGTTGCGCGCTAAACCAAAACCTTCACAAACACGTGGAGAAGTGTCTACACTGACACAAAACTCCGAAACTTCCACAAGAGCCACAGGGTTTGAACCTACGCACTCGAGCTTCCAACCGATCGTAGACTCACAGGATTCGAACCTATGCAATCCAGAGAAACCCCATCTGACAAGCCAAAGGGTTTGAACCTTTGCCAACCTGCAGAAATAACACAGAAAAGCGAACACTAATCAAGCCAAAGGGTTTGAACCTCTGCGCCTGTAATGCCTCGCGTCACACAAATGCCCTCAAGAACTCGAAAGGGTGACCTTCAAGACACTGTACTCTTATTCTCTCACAGAGCGCAAGTCAAACCAAAACCAGACTCTCTGCACGGAGTGCCGCGCTATTTTCTTGTCTAAGCACGCGACTTAAATCACACAATAGATATCTGATATGGGTTGTATTCTCTCTCGAAGTTACTAGCTACTCTAAGTGCTAGAGCGCGTGGCTGAAAAGCTTTGCACTGTTACACCGTGGGCTCGAAACTTGTACTCTACATCTACACTACAGTATTTATACAATTCTACATCATACACATCAATACAACTTAATACAGTACTGTTAGAACCTCGGAACATTATTCCTCGCAATGCGCGCGCATTGTTATAGCATGCCCGGGGCTGGACACTTGGTTGGAGGTCTATCTCGAGACCAAACTCTGTTTCCTCATGGTTGAGACTCCACTCGCACTGCGCTCTTTGCGTTGGCATGTCACTCGTCATTTCCTCGGAGTATACCTGGACTGACAACCAATCATATAGGCTGTATCCTATTCTAAAGTTGAGTTTCTAGGTTTCTCTGGTTGGTGGGGGATACCCGTGGTAAGCCCAGGCACTGCGCTCTTTGGCCAAACTGGGTTCTCTTGGAGTTATCTATACTCAGGTATTATTTGGGACACGCGCGTGCGTGCCGTGCGATCGGGGCCCTGTGCGTCATCGATCACTGTGTCACGTAGTTCTTCTTGAGATCAGGCATGTTGTTTATTACGGCTGCAGAGCATGTATGCAATCTGTTGGTAGTGCATTCAGTATCGAGTGCTGAGCTCTTGTACTTAGTGTGACCTCAATGAAGTATCATACTAAGTTAGAGCATGCACTCTACCAATCATCACTGAAGACTTGCATGCGCGCGCATTGTTACACTGCGCGCTATCTTGGTTTGTTCACTGCACTCTATTGGTTTGACACTGCGCTCCATGTCTATTTCCATCTACACGCGCGGCGTGCGTCTTTTCATGCGCTCTACTTCTATGTTTCTATACGCGTGCGGCGCACATCATAGATCAATGTAGTTCTCCTTGTATCATGCCTGTCTCTCATCAGTTCCTTAGAGCGCATGGCTGATCTTCATCTTAGTGCCTTCAGTATCAAGTGCTGAGCTCTCATACCTAGTGTGACCTCGACTAGCATCATTCTAAATGAGAGCATGCACTCTACCAATTGTCACCCAAGGCCGTACTGCACCCGACTCGGTATCGTGCTCCATACGTATATTACTGCACTCTGTGTGTTTGACACTGCGCTCTATGCATATAGCACTGTGCTCTATCTGTATCTTTCGTTATCTCAGTACCCAGCCATTATGCAATGCATGTATTAATACATTTCGCAAAATTACATGCGTAGACACGTTGCGAGCGTGTCACCGGACATTTACTTTGGTCGATTATACGATGCCTTCGTTGAGAGTCATAGTCCTCCTGCTCTGGCACTAAGAGCTTTTGATTGTGAGTGCCTTCATTTTCTCTAGACCATCTTTGAATAGCCTGGCAATTCAACTTCTTATGTGTACCCAAGATTTTTCCTAACCGACGCTTCACAGATATTAAAGGCGGATAGTGCCCACAAGATTTGCTGCAAACATTGCTTTGATCTATTCCACAGATCACATAAACAGGTCAAATGGATGTGATTCGATACTTTGGGGAGTATATATCTTCCTAATAGTGATGAGATCAGTCCTTTGACACTGCGGACATCATCTTCAAGTGTCATAGAATAAAGAATGCAGAACCCCGATTTTGTTATCGGCATTCGAACTAAAAAGACCCGCTGATTGAATCCTCCCCTCAGGCTTGGTATCCATCGACATCTGAGGAATCAGAATCGGAGAGCCTTCCCTTGCTAGGAACAAATCTCAGCGGTATTTATATATATTTCAAACACGACAAGTGAGCGCTCACCGCACTGGCTTCATATTCCAGTTCCTCTCGCGCTGTCCTGTCTATCATACCAGTGTAGCATGCAATCATGGGGTAGGCCCATGATGTCCTTTCATGGTTGGATGTTCCTCGTAAGTGCGCAGGAACACTTCACGTTGTGGTGCCTGAATAGAGTTGACCCGACATACTATTACGTCCGTCCACATGTCACTCGTCTGGATGGGTGGATGGGGTGAGGTTTTCCATTTCTCCGGAACTACTGAACGATGCTTTAGATTGATTGAAATGAAATGATGGGTTGAATGGGAGGAGGGAACTAGATATTTAATGAATGACGTATAATAAGCCGTCTACTGAAGATTGCCTCCGAGAGAATCTGGCGACATAGAATAGACGGACCCACTCAGATATACAAAGCCACAGCCAGTCCCCTGTCGAGACTCAAGAGGCAGATAACACTGTCATTGTATCTTCCAAGGACAAACCAAGAGAGATTCAATCGCTCTTGGTGGTAACTTTGTTGTAAATCTCGGCGGGGTTCCAGCCGTTCTGGTATAGCGAGCCCTGAACATGATTGTTGCGAACCCCCTGGCATTGTTCTTACCGACTTGTGGTCTTGGCGGATCTGCCTCTGGGATTACCTGTGATCGAATGGGAAAGTGCTTTGGGAAAGTATAGCGAGTTGGTGAGATGAGTATTCATATAGTGAATGATCGGGGAGTGGGCACCGGACAATTGTCGGATGAGAGCGACAGACCTCCGTCGTTCAGTATGGACATCACGAGATGAAAATATTTTTAACCGTCAGATCTGTTGGCGCCACTCGGGGTCCTGGAAGATGTTTTGGCATGCCGTGTGAGATATATATGTCATCTGGATCATAGGATTTGCGGTGCCAGGCTATGGTTGTGGGTGTCTCTGCGATGAGGGATGCGAGGGGTCTTGGAACGTGAAGCTGACGTACGAGATGCGCATCAACTGAAATGCAGACAACACGGTCGGGTTGCTGTGTGCTGAAAGGATTACCCGCTAAGTAACGTCTGTCATCCAGGATCAGAATATTTTTGAACGAGACAAGGGAGGGCTATATGTAATAAGAATGATATCTACGGTCTGGCGTGGAACCTGATAGTGTGAGCTTTAGGGATATAGGGATATGGACTCGTACGCCTTGCGATGGAGCGATACATCAAGCGAGATCAAGGGTCGACTCCCTCATTGACAAGCAATGGATTCAGTAATGGGATCCCTCGGAATGACCTCCTCCATACGTTCAGCAAGAGAAGCGTGGCATACGAAGTTGAGAGATTCGTCCGGACGAGCTCGTCGAGAATTGACAATTCCGACTGTCATGGCATTCACTTCTGCATGACCTGCATTGTATCGTTGCCCTCGTCATGGTGATCACGAATTTAGTCCTTGGTGAGATTGTGTGTTCAAGAAGTAGATCTCATTTTTGTTTGAATTATGATACAATTTAAATAATCCCTATTTTACGTGTCCTACAGGGTGATATAAGCACTCGGAGTTTTGAGACGGCACGGTTCTGCGTACGTTTCGTTTCCGTGGTCCTTCTGAATGTATTGCTCAGCATAGTTTGAATGCTGTACACAAAGGTGAGATTGCGTGCTGATTACGGCGTACGTCTTGAGTAATACTAGGGAGAAATGACCGATTACAGGGTCGCTTGAAGTGGAATGGGCTACTGAACAAGCACAGAATCGACCAAGATGCAAAGAAGCACGTTCAATTGCATGCCGGGGTCACGGCCCGGAACGTCGCCGCGTTACGGTGTTTACGAGGGCTGGTGACAACTCGCTTCGTTCAAACCAGCCATTGCTCGTACACGTCGGCAGTAAACGATATGCCCAAATGGTAGCCGTGAGCTCAGGTGGCTCGGATCTTCTATGACGGCTGTGGCTGGTATGTTTAAGGTGCAAGACCTCGTCGTGTTGGTAGCAGTCGTCGCTTACGAGGAGGCTTTGGGAGTCGCTACATCAAAATGTTGTCAATGTTGGACGAGCGGTAGAAGTCTACGCCGGAGATAAGGTTATTTTGATGCCTGCCCTCAGCATCATATGTTACTCACAGTGCATCCAGCGAACATGATCTATATCCCGTACTTCCCATACCACCAGTCCTCCATATACTCCTCCCTTAAAGCGCACATCTCCCTCTCCCTCGTCTGCTTGGCGTAAAACTCATGATCCGGATCCCAAAGCTCTGATCCCTCAAAGTCTATCATCACGCTCTCGACATTGTCTGCGTCGACTGAACAGTGCACGGGACAGTCTTCCCTGTCGCAAAAAGGAGCGCCGCCGCGTGTATAATGAGATTTCGGGGAGCCATGTCGCGCTGCTTGACACCGCACATGAGTATATCGGAAAAGATGGTGATGGCTGCGTCGATGATGGCAGTGCGGTGGGCAAGACACAGGGAGGGAGATGTGGAGGCGGGAACAAGGTAGCGCACGTCCTGGCCTGCGACGTGCTCAAGGAGGAGGACGTACACGGTGCGGTTTCCCTGCGAAGGTAATGGCGAGACAAAGAGCCCGCGGCACTTGGATACCTTGGAGAGGAGCAGGCCGGCGGTAAGCTTTGGCTTCGCGGGATACCGAGAGATCAAGGAGGGGAAAGGGGTCAGTGCCTTCGTAGGGGTCGATGAAGTACAGGGGATCGAAGATTTTAGCAATGACTGGTTGGGAGTCGACGGTGGCGGTCCAGACGTGCGTGACGCGTTCTTCACGGAAGCCCCCGCACAGTTTTTCGTGGAGGGTTAGCATGGACGGCGGCTGTGTCGAGGACGGGAGGGGAACGATGTGGGCGAGGGAGGCGAGGTAGAGACCAGACGTCTTTTCGAGGAGGAGAGATTCTTCCGTGTACATGCATTGTTCATGTGCTGGCGGTCGTGGAGGCGAGCAGGGGTATAAGTTGAAGAGGGCATTGGGGCAGTAGAGGGTGTCGGGATCGCTGACGGCATCTGGTAGTGGTATCGAAGGGAGGTGGTACAGCTCATGCATCCGTTCTGGATCCGATATCATCTAGAAGGGGGAAATTAGAACTGAGCAGAAGGATATAGAGAGGAAAGATTTTACTGAGGTATGAGGTGCTGGCGAACGCGAAGGTATGTTACTTGGGGAAGAAAGACTGGCGACGAACGACCAAGTTGCATGACTGGAGGTTATTCCTTGGCATCATGTCACGCTGTCCGAGGCGCCGAGAGTCGTATGCGGGATATGAACCAAATCCGACGCTAGTTGTCTTCGCAACACACAGGATGAATGTTCGTTTCTTGGGGCGAGATTATGGGAAGTTCTTCGTGTCCAAAGGCAGGTTTGACGGGCCCGGTGAATATAGTGGAACAAGAAAAATGCTGCGGAACTTTCAGCGACAAGGGAATACAGCGAAAGCGCAAGGAGATGGTTGGAAGGAAGAAAGAGTGACGTTGCCGTGGTATGTCCGCGGCTACTGTTGCGGTGGCTATACGTGGGAACTCAATTCCATTCTCGGAACGCTCAATTCTTCTAGCCATCTTTCGTTCAGTACAGTCACCATGGGCTGCTACTTACCGGTGATGCCATGCATTATGATCTTCCCTATCCTCCCTTCCTTTGCCATGGTCTTGTCACGCCTTTCCCTTGCGTTCTGCTTATGGATCCATGGGGTCCACTCAGATAAATCATAATATATTGTTTGATCAAAAGTACGTTTTGATATCACTTTTGTGATGCGCCGGGTGCTCATTTTATGATTGCGAAAGGATGCCATCCAATATTCGGGGATCTCAGGCTCCCACGTTCAATCTGGTATGGTCTCACCTTCTTCGTTTCGTGTTTGAAGCATTTAGGAAGGCGCGCAGTGCTGGGAGGAGCATTTTTAGCTTAAATCTGTCGACAGCGGATCTGCGTGGAATGCATACAGGTCACTACTTATTCAAGAAGATAAAAGCAATTATTGGTATCCCGTGCGTTTCTGCATATAATGCTTTGAGTCTCTTCTAATTTCACACCTAGCGTCTTTATTGGCGGTAAGCCCCCGTCCTGATCATGCCCGAATATAGCTCAGACAATTTTCATATAGGAAGAAAGATGGGACATTTGTGACCGTCAATGTGGTGTGATGTACATGCTACTATCTGATGATATTGAGACACTGTTTTCATGCCTGTTCTAGATGTACTCTTGTTTTCTATTTATGAAAATTCGTCTCCTGAGACACGTGCAGATTACATATTCAGCGATAACTCCTCGTTGACGACCCCATTTCCCGATGATGTCCGTCTCATCTCTCACCTTTCTCTGCTGTTCCTAACATGACCGCTCAGTTTAGAATGATGTCTGGTTCGTATCACTTCCCTTTTAGGACCAGCCTTCTGACGGTACGCGTAGGAGACCCGAACCTTCGTACCTTGTACGCATCTATCTTTGAACAGCAAGCTATCACGTTCCCCTACCTCGACTTCAATGGAGTGTCAACCAAGTACAACAAGCTCCCCATTAACCTGGCCTGGTTATCCGGTATACAATTTCGATTGTACGTCCAGTATTCACAATCAAGTATAATTCTCACCACTGTGCAATAGAATTCTCTAAGCTGTTGAGACGGAAAGGTGCATTCACTCCATCCTCAGCAGAATACGTGCCCGACGGCGTCACAGAATATAGATTCGGAGGATCATAAATCCCGTGTGGTGTCGTGATGACCTGAACTACCCAATCACGATTACTTGGATATTCATAGAGGTACATACTCCTCCGTCCTTCTTCCATTTGTCGTGTAGTCCGAAGCTTGGCAGGTGGACTAGGGAATGCAGGTCTTCTGCGACCAGCGAGCCAAGGCCATGACACCCGACAGCCTTTTATGTGAGCCTCTCATCTGCATCTTTGCATGCTTTCTCGCTCTGACGAAGCTTGTAGGTTCTCGAATGCCGATCTACGGAGTCTGGCTACCATGCCGACTTCTTCGATGGCTGGGAGTCTGGCGTCCTCCGTCAACGGGTGCCATTGTAACATGTACAACGACCCCTCGTGCATCGTTGCGGCTAGGACGCTCACTATCGATTAAAGTGCAAAATGTTTTATTTAGAATACTAGGGACGAGATCAGTATGTATCCTTCTTTTGCTCCTCTCCTTATTCTGAACGTGCCGGTAGCTACGGGAAACCTGGCGACGCTCCGTGGAACCAACCCCGTCCAGGCGCTGTGTTATGAGGAGTATCCTGCCACGTCCACATTGGCTATTGTGGGATCGAAGTATGTGTCAACCGAGGAGGGCGTAGCACCTAGTGGGACGGCGGAGGTTGTGGTAGCGGCTGGGACGGCCGATGGTGGAGGGATAATGGCTGATGTGAGCTGTATTTGGAGTGGGAGCACGAGGGGTGCGCAGAGGGTTTCTGAGGTAGTGGTGATGGTTGGGGTTTTGATAACGACTATCGGTCTCGTGTAGTTGGTAGCAATGGAAACCGAACAGTATTATTCCCAGTTGAGTGCTGCATACACTGAGGTGAGATGTTTCGAAGGTTGGTTTTTCCCATGTGATTGTTTGCTATGCAGTTCTGACAGATGTTTAGATGTCAACTCATACTTGTATTGTAGAGTTATCACATGTTGATGCATAAGAAGAAGAGTATTGAGGTTTCCTTGCCTACCGTCACTGCGAGCAATCAAAGGATCTGCACTATTTAACACAAGAGGAATGCATATCAGTTTGATGGGGCATGTGCTACCTACTTGTCTGGAACTTTGATGTGCTCATGTATAAGCACCATAGTTCTCTTTTTAGGATCTTCCAGAGACTGAGTTCATAATGTCCCTACTATCCACACTTTCTGGTGACTAATGCATCTTAGTTTGGTGCATTTTCTGAGTACATGTATCCATCAATATGAGAATTCACAATCTGCTACTTTAGGAAAGAAATCATGGCTCCAGTAAGCTACAGTGTTAGTGGCTATCACCTTCATAGATGATAAATCTCAGTGAAAATGGATGGATTGATTCCTGAGATGATGGATGTTCTCCTCCAGCATCTCAGTGTTTATCTCAACTGCTTTGGTACTAGTAAAGGTTGCATTGCACTTTTGTAATATGCCTCACTCATTCAAGATGTGCCTTGTTTTCATATTAAAGAGGTCTGTCATCCATAACATTCTTCAAAATTGTATCCCCTTCATTTAGCAAGATGGCAGTAATCCCTGATATCCCTGATCTCTCAGAAGCAGACATACAGATCATATTCAAAATCACAGACATGGAATTCAACACCACATTGTTAGAGGTATTCTGCAGTGGTATGAACATTTACAATGTATCTTTTTAGTTCATGCTAACTCAGACTGTCAACAGGAATCTACACTGCCATTATTGCTATTACAATGTGGACTGTTTGTATGTGACACTTTTCTTAAATATGCACATATGCTCTATGCCTATATTCACAGTTTCTGCAAAACATACAATCCGAGGGCTAGCTAGCCATGCTATGATCTTCATCATTCTGTGTCTTTATGTCCTCAATACTTTGTCTGCTCCATTTCATTGGGCATTTAATCAACGGGCCTTGATAGACAATGGGTGGAATTTTTGGACAGTGTTTTTATCATATGATAGTATCTCATCTCCATTGAACACAATGTTGTTGATGGGAGGTGTTTCTGGTTTGCTCAGCACACTTGCTGCAGATGGATCTATGGTTTGTCAACTTGTCATTACTCATTGAATAATGACAGGATGAACCTTTTAGATTTGGAGATGCTGGGTTGTCTGGGGTCAACATTGGCTGGTTGTTCTCTTACCCATCCTATGTCTTCTCACAGGAACAGGTATGCTTAATTCAGGATTTTCTGTTTGCCTAGCACTGACAAGAAATCCAGCAATGAGGGTTCTTGAAATATATCATGACCTTAACGATACTATAAATGATGTGCAAGATTTCTCACTCGTTGGAGCAGTTAATCCATGGATTACTGCATACATATCATTGATTCTGACCACAACAATCCTCTGTACACTTCTGATCATATACCGCATAATCACTGTTAGTCATGCAGGGATGGGTATCAGAACATTTAGGGGTATCATTGAAATCATTGTGGAATCTGCCTTGATCTACTCTGTCATTTTGGTTGTGTACATTGTTCTCATTACTTGTAATGATGATGGAGGACCATACATTGACATTATAGGATCTTTTGCACGAGTATGCTTTATCTCTTTACTCTTCTATGCTCTTTTCTGAATGTGTCTACCAATACAGGGAATTGCTCCTACACTGATTGTTGGCCGAGTTGCTGCAGGGCATACTCGCCCTGATGAGTCCTGGGAAGGAAGCATCTCATCCTCCCTTCACTTTGGACATAGCTCTGAAGACCTGAGTCAAGGTACCATAGACTCAGATGTGGAAGGTGGCACACTATCAAGGGAAGAAAGGCAGTCCTCAGTCATCCATGCAGACAGCCATGAAGAAAGGCAGGAAGTTAGTGGACAGGAGGATGAGACAGGACAGGTTGTCTATATTGAGATAGTTTGAAGAAATTTCTTAGAGTTTTACCTATATATGTAGAAAGATTCATTCCTCACCTTTTTCAGTCTTATTAGAATATTATTAACTTTATATCTTAGCTTAGCATTTGCTATTTAGTCTTCCTCCCTTTATCTCCAATCTAGTCAAGACTGGAATATATTTTTATTGTGATCTAAATGCAATGCACTACTGCTATTGAACTGTTAGTCACTGTTATGATTTATTCACATTTTCTCCAATTTTCCCCAATATAAGTGCCCAAGCACTTATCTTCACTATCTAATTGCCATTATCTGATCCTTATCTTCACCTTGCCGCACCATCCCCATGCCCATAATGGTTGACTACTGCCCTTCTGTTACAGCTCGACTCCATCACGACATTACCACTCGACTTACTTGTCATACACTCATTGTTCACTCGTTGCTGCTTACCGATGGACCTATTATTAGCATACAGACTTTAGTATATAAGTAGCATGACTCTTGCTGTAATACCTCAGCTTCAAGCTATAGTTTATCAATACCAACCTTACTCTCTCAATGACTAGCACCTAGTGCTGCACCTTTACGAGTCCTACAATACAGCTTTACTTAGGTCGTTGGTGATTACTGGTATACGACTCTAAGTTTACACTTGTTTGGATCATGTGAGGTTCAGGTCTAACAGTTAGCTCGAAGCTGCCATATGGTTTCTCAGTGCTAGCCATGATGAACTGACCAATGACCAAAGACTTGAACGAAAAACAGACCATCAAACTCAGAGTTGCAATCCCAGCCCCTTTCTTTATCATCCTATTTACCGCCCTCATGGTCCACGCAAACCATGACCGCATCAATGAGTTCCTCCATAGGAACCGAATCCTTGTCCCACTCCAACCACCCCCCTTCCATTACCGACCTGCTTATGAACGTGCCACTGCCACCCACAGGGGACCACTGGGCACCTACCCTGAGGACAACCCCCCTCACCTGCAGACCCAGCACTCAAGAAGGAGGAGTACCTACCATAGTACTTCCTCCGATGAGTTTCCCCTTCACGAGGGGAATGTACCGGAATCTATTGTGGGGCCCTCCAATGCCCCCATGGAAGAACAACCCCCAGAGAGGCCTGCCTCAGCTGAAGAATACAGGAGGGACCTACGGACTAGGTTCTGTAGCCCAACCCCACCCCCAGCCTATGCACCAGCCACCCCCCATGGAAGGATTTCAGTAGCCAGAGGAGTGATACCCAGATTTCACCCTGCAACCCCTGAGGACCCTGACTTCAATTCCTCGGGGTCCGACGTATTCTCCAGATGCCCTGAACCCATCTGGGTCAGAGCGCCTGAGCCCGCTCAAATTGTCCCCATTGAGGATGAGCAGATCCCTGACTGGCTCGAGCACATCAACCACCAGCTCTTTGACCGCTTCAGCCCAGACAGAACTTGGCCCAAACTCTCCCCTGTGGACTGAGAATTACTCAGCCCCATCAGAATCGAGGCCTGGACCCTCCAAAGGGAGGACATGAACACTCAGGCCCTTGTATGTCTCGAACATGAACCAATGGAGTCCGTCATCACCCAGAACCATCTACCGGGGGGGACAACCAATGATGACTTTGCCCACTTCGTCGCTAACAATGTGGCCCGAAACCTTCACGCACATGAACTGGGCCCAAGAATTAGAAATTACACTAGGGGGAGAGGCAAGAGGCGTGATGAGGAGCTCAGCAGTAGACTTTGGGAATTGGAACACCACCCCAGGCACAGAGGCCCCTTCTAATTTTGAACATTTTACATACATACCAGAGACTCAATATAGTGCCTTCACAGTGTACCACACAGATGCCAGACTCACCACCGGCCTGGACCAGAAATCAGGGGTACTACCCTTACCCCAGGACCGGTCACCTTTTCGGCACAGCAGGAGGTGCCACAATGGACGAACCAATGCCACCACCACAAGAACCACCAGTAGTACCTGCAGGTCCAGGCAGACCCATTGATGAAGCCCAGTGAGAACAACAACACCAGGCAATCCTGGAAGAGATAGGACAACACCGCCAAGCAGCTGACACAGCAAGACGGGCCTTTGAAGCGGCAACAGGGGAGGCCAATGACTATGCCAACCTCCACAACTTACCTAGGCAACTGGACCACAGGGGAAGTCCAGGGGCACCACCCGATGTGCCACCACCACCGGTACCAAATGAGCGCTGACTTCTCTGCGATCAAGATGATCGCTATTCAATCCCCAGACACCCTGGATGGCCCCATGCACCCAGCAATGCACCAGTGGGAAATGGATTACCAAATGCCCCCTACTTCGGGGTAAAACCCATGCTCATGGCAACCCCAAAACCTTTTCATGGGAAGCATGACAATATCCTCCACTTCATAGGCGATAACATAGCCTACTTCAAAACATTCTGACCCTTCTTCCAAGAAGAGTCCCAGATGGTGGTGTTCACAGCATCACACCAATTGTGGGGAGAAGGGGCACATGTTGAAGGAATGCCCAAAACTGATAAAGCTGCGATGACAGGACACTTGTGGGAGATTCACCAAGGCCGAGCTAAGGGCCATGCTAGTAGAGTTGGAAACGGAGCCTGAGGAGAAGATGACCTCAGGCCTTGAGGAGGTAAAAGAGGGGGCCAGCAAGTGATCAATTCCACTCAGCTGGCCAAAGGACATTCTTCTGTTACAACTAAATATGTGCATTCCAATATACCATCTTTAGCACCTTCCACCATGAAACTAGCAAGAAAAGAATCAAATCAATATGCTCTCCTCACTGACGATGAGGAGATGCCCACTCAAGTGCCCACTGGGATCAAAAGGGCCGAACAAGGGACAGAGAGTCCCTCTAGTCTGCTTGCTAGGGAGGCCACTGGACCAGTCCAAAAGGCGCCCAGCTCAAGCCACAAACACGTGAGTTCAAGAAACCGAGTAAGTGCCCAGGACCGACAAGCTGATGACTGAGGCACCACCACTACCGCCACTGTGAGGGGAACTAGGAGTCACCCTGCACCACCCTTGGGACATGCAGAGGACATGGATCATGTGACAGGAATGTGATGTTCATGATCCTCCCCACAGTCAATGCCTGCGAGCATCATGCCCTCGACTTGTGATGTAAATGGGACCTCAACACTCCCCACTTGTATAGTCAGTGAAGAGCGGCTGAAGAATGAGGGTGACAACCCTATGCACTCAAGTGCTCACAAGGATCAAGAGAGCCAAAGAGGGCGAGAGACACCCCGACCGCTGCACACCACAATGATTGAAGTACTGGATGAGGAAGATGACATGTCCTACTGAAAGTGGCTAACGAGGGAGGCAGAAAAGCATACGACCCCACCCGCTCAAACAAGACAAGGAGTGATGGACCAAATTCTTCCCCCTCCCAACAATACGTGGTACCAACCTTTCTCCGCTGCCTGGACCCTGAGGGCAATCCAAGAAGCCCATACACCTGGTCAGACAAACATGATCATCACCCTCTGGATTCACAAAGGGAGAGAGGCCAAACACACCGAGGAGTTGCTCAAAGAGCTCTGAAAAGGAGGGGATCACGCCAAGGAACACCTGTATGAACTCCAAAAACCAATCCGATACATCCAGGCAACCACGACGAAACATGACAAAGACCTGACGGTCACTGTCAAACTAGAACCCTGTTCAGGTGCACCTGCCTTATCCATCAAAGTGCTAATAGACAGCAGGTGTATGGGTAGCTCAATTGACCGAAAGCTAGTCCAGCAACACAACCTAGACACCAGGAAAGCTGCCATACCCATTCCCATCTACAATGCTGACAGAACCAGGAATAGGGCCAGAGACATTACAGAATTCATGGAACTCCGCATAAGTATCGGGGGACACTGCAAGCGAATCGACCTCACCGTCACCAATCTCGGAGCGAAAGAAGTATATCTAGGCCATGACTGGCTCAAGCAACACAACCCAGTGGTCAACTGGAAAACTGGGACTCTCATCTTTGGGACATGTCAATGCCAAAAGAACTGCCTACCCCTCCCTGACTCAGACCCCGACGATGCTTGGGACGATGAACTAGAGGAAGGGGAAAGTATTCTCATGGTCAACATGCAGGAAGAAATCCTAATCCATGCAGTCCATCACGCCAATGACCTTGCCGCCAAAGCAAACAAAGGAAAGCTGAAGAAGACATTCGAAGAAATGGTCCCAGAACACTATCAGTCCTTCCGCGACCTGTTCGCAAAAGAAAACTTTGATGAACTCCCAGAATCGAAAACCTGGGACCACGCAATAGAACTTGTACCTAATGCAGCCTCCACGCTTGACTGCAAGGTATACCCCCTGAATCGCAACGAGCAAGAACAGCTTGACAAGTTCCTCAACAAAAACCTCAACTCAGGACGAATCCGTCCCTCCAAATCCCCATTTGCCTCACCCTTCTTCTTTGTAAAGAAGAAGGACGGCACTCTCTGACCCATCTAAGACTACCGGAAGCTCAATGAAATGACAATCAAGAACCAGTACCCACTCCCCCTCATCACAGAACTGATCAACTGCCTCCAAGGTGCCAAGTACTTTACCAAACTAGACATACAGTGGGGCTACAACAATGTCTGCATCAAAGAAGGGGATGAAGAGAAGGCGGCGTTCCACACAAACCACAGACTCTTTGAACTGATGGTAATGTTTTTCGGTCTCACCAACTCACCTTCCAATGGATGATGAACAATATTTTCAAGGATCTAATCGAGACCGGGAAGGTCACTATCTATCTAGATGACATCTTAATATTCACAAAGGACCTAGCCAAACATTGGCAAATAGTCAAAATGGTCCTCCAATGCCTCAGGGAGCACAAACTATACCTCAAGGCAGAGAAGTGCGAATTCAAGGTATTAGAAACGGAATACCTCGGTGTCATAATCAGCGAAGGAACTGTCCAAATGGACCCAGTCAAAGTCAAAGAAATCACTGAATGGCCAATGCCGACGAAGAAGAAAGCCCTTCAATCATTCTTAGGGTTCACCAACTTCTATCGAAAATTCATAGAAGGGTGTTCGAAAGTTGTCTGACCCCTGACACAGCTCTGTGGAAACACCCCTTGGACGTGGGGAGCAGCACAAAACCAAGCCTTCCAACAGCTCAAAGATCACATGGCAAAGGACGTATTCCTCACCATCCCAGATCAAAAGGGGAAATTCCAAGTGGAGGCAGATGCCAGCGAAGGAGCCATCAGTGCAGTCCTCAGTCAAGAACAAGATGGGAAATGGAGACTGGCCTTCATGTCAAAAGCCCTCACAGAGACCGAGCGCAACTACGAAATCTACAACAAGGAGCTCCTCGCAATTATGCTTGCCATTGCCGAATGGAGGCACTACCTCATGGGAGCAGTGGAAAACATAGAAATATGGACAGATCATCAAAACCTCCAATACTTCCAAAAGCCCCAAAAGCTCAATCATCGACAAGCCCGATGGGTCACCGAACTCACCAAATACCATTTCACGCTTCACCATAAGCCCGGCACTCTCAACAAGAAAGCAGACCTCCTCTCCCGATGAGAAGATCATGATCAGGGACAAAATGACAACGACAAGATCATTGTCCTAGGACCAGAACACTTCAGGACAATGATCATGCCAACACATACCGAACTCTGGGAACAAATCCTCAAACTCCTGCAAACAGAGGGTGCGACGGACCCAAGTGTCTCAGAGGCTTACATACACGGCTGGGGAGTGTATGATAACAGGCCAAAATGGGACAAAAACAGCATACTCATGTATGACCACCACATCTACATACCCAGAGATGCAGAACTCTGGGGGACCGTAATCACCATGAGCCATGACCACGTCATGGCAGGACACCCCGGCATAGCCAAAATGCTGGAGCTCATCCAGCGAAACTATTGGTGGCCAAAGATGAGGAGAGACATAGACGCATACATCAAAGGATGTGAAATGTGCCAACAGACAAAAACTGATATGCAACCCAAGGCCGCTCCGCTCAACCCCAATGCAATCCCAGCAGAACCATGGACACACATTTCTGTAGACATGGTCACTGGACTTCCCAAATCCAATGGCCATGATGCCCTCATCATAATCGTCGACCGATTCTCCAAAGAAATCATCTCATTGGCCTGCAATGTAGAACTCTTGTCAGAAGGATGGGCGAGAATACTAAAGGATCACATCTATGCCAAGCACAGCATGCCCAAACACATCATCTCAGACAGGGGCCTGCAATTTGTCTTGAAGTTCATGAAGGACCTCTACAAGATGTTGGACATCTCACCAAACACATCCACTGTGTTCCACCCTCAAACTGACGGACAAACAGAGAGGGCAAACAAAGAGATCATCAAGTATCTCCACATCTTCGTCAACTACAGACAGGAAGACGGGGTGGAATCGCTCGCACTTGCAGCATTCTTGCAGAACAACAAGGTACACTCAGTGTCACAGTATACATCATAGCAGACGTAGACAAATGTGTGAGGCCGTGAGTCATTTGCTGATCGGCTGGGTGTCAATATGTTTTGAGGTTGTTCAGGTATCCGAAATGTATCCAGATGTAAATCAATATAAGAGGCTAAAAGGACCACTTACTGGGCTCAATCTTCAAGGCTCATAGGCTCACTCAATGGCTCAATGCTCGTGGTAAAAGGGGGAAGTCAAGACAAATCCAATTTTCAAATGCAGGTACTGATAAGAGAAAAGGGGTAGCCACACACATTCTCTTGCGTCGCCAGAGCCTGTGGACAATAGTATGTTTATATATATATATATATCTAAGAAGAAAAACATCAGATGAAGTAGAATACCTTAGCTCAGTTACCCCTGCCACCAGCAAGACTAAACCAACCAGGATATGTGCAATATGACATAGGGAGAGCTGCTGCCCCATTCAGCATACGAATGGTGGCCCAAGCCATTGTATCTCGATCCCTAGCGCATTCCGAGCTGGTGTTGTCTGCCTTTGACATTGGCCTTCACTTCAGATGGGGTAGGGAGGGGAATGATGGTGGAATGAAAAGAAAAGAGTAAGAAATCGAATTTAGATGATAGTAACAAACCAGTATATCACTTGTACATTCATACGACTCTAGTCCCTTGTTATCCTACTGCCACATGTCAAAACAGCTTGTCTAGAAGCAAGGTTTAGTACCTCAACATCTGTATCTTGATATTGAGTCTCGTAGCTTGAGGGGAGAAGTTGTATGGTGTATTCTTGTAGGTTGTAGCTCTAGAAGGGTTTGTGTTGAAGGAGAATATAAGCATGTAATGATGGAATGAAGCAAAGAACAAAAGATGAGAGTAGAAAGAAGGAGAAACACATAGCAAACCAAAAAAGGAAGTATGAGTCAGCCGGCCTGAGACGTTGAGTCTATGAGCATGGCAACTTGTACTACCACAGAGGGGAATACTCTTGATTTCACCCTCGAAATCCAGGAGGGGAAGAAACCCTAATGGCGCAAATCAACAACCAAATGATGACCACCACACCTCTTTGGGATCAGTGAAGTAGGTCCAGCAATGTATGAAGCCCGGAGGTCTTGAATAATTGCTTCGGCACGTCGAAGGGCATCAATATGCCAGTGCTGAGTGTCTGTCTGAACCATAAGGACAAGTTCTGCAGGTGTTAATCAGATAACAGTCCTGGGATCATACATCACAACACTCTTGAACTCGAATTCTGTAGAATCAATGCACACTCGCAGGCCAGAGCCTCTCTCCACAATACAATAATCAGAATCCAGGGTAAAATGACACACCATATGCTTGAACCAAGGTGCAGTACACAGTCCTTGTCCCATCCTAGTACCTTGAACTTCAACAAAGTTGTATCGCACAGGAGGAAGAGAGTTAGGCTTGCGAAGCGCCTTCCAGATTTCATGCCAAGCAAGAGCACAATCCCAACGAAAAACCCGTACCACAAATGGCAAGGTGATGAGTTCATCACCCAATAAACACTCTGCAGAATTGTCATAGAAATAGCATAAAGAAAGGTCACCTCTATAGAAAGAACAATACTCAATGTCGTCCACAAGGCTCATGCATAGAATGCAATCCCCATACTGCCTGGAAATCGGATACTCACCACCAGTAGGGTTGCCAGTATCCATCTCGCGCTTGGGATGGAAACCACGGATTGGATGGTTGCTGAGGAGGTACACATCAAAAGTAGAGTCTGTGAAGTAAGGAGAGGAGTCAAAGGGAGAAGGATTAAAGTGTACAGGGCACTGAGGGTCACAGTTGTCATACATAGCAGGAGGCATGGTGGGGGAAAAGGAAGAAAGAAATTGAGTAGGGTTTTCCATGTTTTTGATATTTTCGATAACAGAAAGGAGTCAAAACATCGTCATAGGTCATGATAAGGAATAGGAGGACTCAGCATATATAGAACTCATCTTCCGCCTCATTTGCACAGGCAGAAATAAGCTCCCAAGCGGTGTCAAGGCAGTAGTCGTATTCCGCAAGTTCTGTGCATCGTGCTCGAGGTTGCAGGCTTGTGCGAAGAGTCTGGTTGTCAGGATGAAAGTAGAAGAGCCTCAAACAACGGATATTGACATGACCTTTGATAATTGCTCCACTGAGCTCTCGCAAGACAAAAGAGTCATGATTGCACCTTTCATGAATGATATATGGTCCAGAATAAGTCCACGCACCTTTTCCTCCTTTAATCTCATCGAGTTGCGATTCCCGGAGCCAGACATACATACCTACCTTGTAATCTGCAAACCCAAACTTGAAATGGGCACATTTTGCAAGGTCTTCAATCGCTCGTCGTTGAGTTTCACATAACTTGGCATTTGCTTCTCCCAACTTCTCATCTCGTCGGGTAATCTGCAAGGCTCGAATAGAAATTAGCTCTTCATGAGTACATACCTTGTCCCAGTCAAGTGTCTGTCATGTAATCTCGGTCATATCAAAAGAAAAAACAGGTTGTGCACCATAGAGCAAATAGAATGGTGAAAATCCTGTTGCACGACTAACTGTAACTCGCAGGGCAAAGAGCACAGCATATAGAAAGCGAGGCCAGTTACCTTTAGCATCTCCTGTGCACTTAAACAATGGATCAACAATCATCTGATGATGGCACTTGACCAGTGCCATCCCTTCCAGATGATATGCTGTAGAAAAAACCACAACACAGTTATACAGGTCATGTAAGAGAGCCGTTACTTCACCTTTAAATTCTGAACCTCCATCGAAAGAGAAAAATGGAACACAACCAAATTGGCAGATAATCTCCTCATAGATGAACTTCACAACTAACCGGGATGTCTGGCTTTTGAGTGCTCTAGCTTCTGCCCAAAGGATAGTCCTTTTGAATGGCCTGGACTATGTACTCTTGTCCTCCAACACCAGAAGGCATCACAATACAATCTAAATCAAAATGACGAAGTAGTGGGGCTTGCCAATGACTTGGAATAAGGAAGAATAGGACTTGTCTTTATCGATTTCTGGCACCCAACACATGAGCGCACGAAAGTAAGTGACATCATTGAACATGTTCGGCCAATAAACCCTATCACAGAGGAGCCTGTAAACTGCATCCCTACCTCGATGACCACAATTATTATGTGCTTGGGCAATAAGCTCTTGTCTCTTGGGAATAAATTCAATGACAAGACATGGTGGGATACCAGAATTCTTCTTCGGAGCCAACCATAGTTGGTCTTCATGCAAAATGAAACGTCTAGAGTGCTTGAGAAATTGTATTCGATCTTTATCCGTCTTCAGATGCACAGGATATATTCCAGACTTCAAGAAAACACTTAGCTGTTGCCAAAACCCATAATCATCAGTGTCTCGAGTCCTATGCTTGTGACCAACCGACATAAGTGCCATCTCTTCCAGGGGAATACTCTGCAAGAGACCTAGCACAATTGTAAACTCCAAACATACCTCTTCATCAGCTAGAAGAAAATAATTGGTGAGCTCAATACAAGTCTTACATGTGGTAAAACTCTGGTAAGCGCTGCATGTTCCAGGGCTGGACATTCCGCATGGCAGATCCTAAGAATAGGGAATACGGGAGCGCGGAATCAACATAGAAAGAGTTAACAGACAAATTACTTAGCTCTGTAGGTGCCTGTATTGCACTTGTGTTTGCATAGAAGGGTATATCTCCAACTCCTTCATTCCATCTGTTGATAAACGGATTAGAGTATTGAGTATAAAGTGAATCAAGGAGAAACTTAGTGAGAGAAGAAGGTGTAACATCCTCCGGCATGCGGTTAAGTGATCCATAAGCCAAATTGTAAGCATCTAAAAATTCTTCGGCATCAATATCATCATATGTCTGATCCTTCTCAGATGGTGGATGCCTGGATAAAGCATCTTCAGTCTTAAAGGACTCAGCTTTAACGTGCTTGGTTTCAAAATCAAGGAGTCGTATCCATGAAATCCATCGTAGCATTGGTGCATTAGGCACGTCATCTGGTTCCTTTAACATCTTAGCAAGCAAAATAGCATCATGTTTGAGACAAAAGTGTACTCCCCAAACTCGATGGCACAGATCCTTGAGACCCATGAATGCCCCAAGAACCTCGGTCTTCGGCTGTCCATAATTTTGCTGGGTCCTATTGAACGTACATGATCCATAAAGAGCAATGTGCTTCTGGCCTTCTCGGACTTGATATAGGGCCCATCTGGCTCCCATCCAGGACGCATCAATTGCTACAACCAAAAGGCCATCATCCATATCACAAGGTAAGGGCAAAATCAACTTAGCTAGCATATAATCCACTTTGATTAATATTGGTGGGGAAGCAATGTGATGCTTTAGCTCATCCTGCGCTTGAATAGCCTCAATAGTCACTATAAATTGTCCATCAATAGCTTGGAGAAGAACAGTGAGAGGCTTAGCGATCATCGCAAATCCCTTGATCCACTTCTGTCCTCCACTGGCAAGTCCCAGAAAACTCCGGACCTCGCTAACAGAAGAAGGAGGCAGCCAGTCAAGCACCTTTTGAATGACACTAGGCCCTAACACCCAGCCTTCAAGTGCCACAATAGTTCCTACAATTCGCAAGTTCAATGCAGCAAGAACAGCCTTCGTACCTGATGCCGTAATCCCTGCCATGATTAGAGCACCTAGAAACATGTCAAGTCACTCAATGTACTCCCAAACAAACCTTCGAATGTTTGCGTTCCCAGGTATAGACTTGTTATTGTATCTCGAAGTGGGTCCCTTGACACCGCAGTCATCGACAAAGTTATCCGCAATCTGTTGCTCAATCAGCCGCTTAAGAGCATGTTGTACTTGCCTTTGAAACTCTTGTACAGCATTTGTATATCCTTGAGAGAGTGTGCATTGTTGGTGAGCTCCAGCCAGAGAATGGAATGCAAGCAAGGGTCGAGATTTCTTGGCAACCCAGCAAGCATCGAAACCTGAAAAGAGATCATAGAGACCATACAATGCATAACCAACAAAAAACTCAGCAAATTCATTGAGGTTAGGCAGCAGGGATGAATCCCATATTGTAACACTATTCAGTTCTTGAAGATCCACAACAAGGCATACTGGCGGTACCGACCCAGGCTTTTTCGCCACAGCAAATAGCAAGGACCGATAACTCGAAGTTGTGGGCTCAAATCGACCAAGAGCTTCATTAGAAATAATCTCTCGACATACATCATCTACAATAGCTGCTGGAATCGTTATTGGTTTCGATTGCCAAGGAACATGTTCAATAGTTGGTATCTCATAGTCGGGGTAATATTCTCGGGAAAAAGAACCTTTTTCAGCATAATCAAATGCAAATGCAGACTCACATTGCACCACTACAAATGCCAGTAAGTCGATCTCTTCCTTGGATAAAATCCCAGGTTCAATCTTCTCCAACATGGCCTCCAACCTCTCCAGTGTAACTCTAGATCCAAAACTCAAGCAATGATAGTCAATAGGTTCAACCAGTAAAGGAATAGGAATAGGTGCGGGTATCTCATGGAAGTATTGCACCTCAGGGTTTGGCATATAAGTAGGCACTGGCCAATGCTTGCCATGTACCGGCTTGTACCTCTTCTTTGATTGCAAAGGCGACTTCGCAGCAGCAGCACTATAAATAAATTGGTCAGTAAGGGCTCGAACAGTCCAAGGAGTAGAAACAATAGAAGAAGGATTGGTATTAGTACATGTAACATAGTCAGAAATCAAACAGTCATAGGATTCATTGGGGAGTGCATATAAAAGAGAATCAAAATCGGAATACTCATCATTTCCCATCAGCACTTCAAACAATCTTCCCAGTGTCGCGTGAGAGGTATGGAAGATCAATTCATCCCTCCCCCACTGGGAAAACCCTCCTCATCAGTCACCTCTTCAATTTGAGTTGTCTTCACACGTGCAGAGTGAGATATCTTTGTTGCATTTCGAGTATCCTGAGGGTCAGTGATGGTAACAGAAAGTGTAGGACACTGGTGGCAATCACCATCCTTCCAAAGGATCAACTTAACTTGCCCAGTTCACTCATAGTCCAGTTGGGCAGCAAACCATTGAAGGAAGGGTTGTCCTAGAATAATATCATCCTTACCAAGTTCCTGATGTGAAATAAACAGATGATGGACAAAGTCATGGCTGCCAATGTGCAATGGCACATCAGTAGCACATCCCGACAAACACTCAGGGTCTCCATGGATACCTTTCAAGGACCACTTCATACCTTCAAAGTCAACTGCCAATCTGCACCGTCCAGGAAGAGAGACAGTCACAAGGTTCAGCTCCAAACCCATATCAATCATTGCTGTAAAATCAGTCCCATTAATCGTCAAGTGAAACGAACCTGTAGCCATTGCAAAGTAATGTGTGGCAGGTACTTGCGCAACAGCATTACCATAGCGGCATAAAAACTTGTGCATGTGATAACTATCTTCACAATGGAAATGCCTAGTCCCATCACAAGAACAGTCAGCTGTTGCGGCCATCCTCTCAAACTGACCTAGATCCTCGACAGCATACAATTCATCCTCAGAAGTAAAATACTCAGCTTGTTTCGATGTATACTCCTGCTTTGTCCTGGTTGCCTCAGCCATCATCTTCTGAAGGACAGGGCTATTTCTGACAAGCTGGAAAAGCGGAATTGTGACGTCCAGGTTCATAAGCTTGTTCATCACAGCTTTCGCGTCCGACATCTCCTGAATATCGGAAGTAAAATGAAACTGAGAACCAGTAGAAGGCTTATCTGTTGGTTTCCTAGTTGCATCCTTCATTTCAACATCGTTCCTTGGCTTGCTGTACGATGGCCTTGAGTTCTTCCACCCTTCTTGAGTATTAATTGGATCGGACAGTGGTGGAATATTTGCATGAGCTGGCACAGGATTCACGGGAGCAGTAGGTGCAGGTGCAGCTGGTGGAAAAGCAGTTGGGCATGTAAAACTCGGACCTGGTGTGGGCCCAGAAGACTGAGGTCTAGGTATAGAAGTCAGAGCAGGCACTCCTCCTTCCTTCCCCTTTCCTTTGTCATCTGGCTGTCGCATCAGATCATATCTAGAAGACGTGTCTTTCCCCGAACGAAGAGAAGGGTTAGAAAATCTATTGTCAAATGAAAGGGAGGATACCGCAAATACATCCCCTTGTAAGACATCTGAATGACCATATGAAAGGCCTAGTGAGCTCGTCCTTGCAGTCGCTTGTGCAGGCGCAGAATTGGTAGGAGCAGGATTCTGTTGGCGCATCCAATCTGCAACTCTGCCATAGAATCCTTGAGGTGTCTGAGGTAAATCAGTCCCATCCATCTGGACGTACCTATCTCTATTTGCATCATACTTGATTCGTTTCTCTTCGATTAGCTTCATCGTCTCTTGACAATGTCTGGGATGAAGTGCATGAGCATTCCATTTGCCACAAATAAAACACCGTCCTTGATTTGGCTGCATGGGAGGGCGTTGCTCCGATGGCACACTGTTCATAGATGCGGTCATCATGGCCATAAGCTGAGCTTGGTTCAGCGACAAATCCTGTAACTGCTTCGCGAGCGCATCAATATCTGGGACAGAAGACTTAGCTTGTTTCATTGCCAGTGGTGTTTGCACCCTTGACAGCGGTGATGACTTTATATCCAAGTCAAGCCTATCTCCATTAGCATCAAACTTAACAGTCTTAGACTCATGTTCCTTGGCATGGCACCAGTCTTTGTAGATCAAGCTATCAGTATCAAAACGATGGCTCAAAATCTCAATAGAATCTGTCATTGGTGGTGGAGCGGATCACTTGCAGTTTGTGACAGGAACCTGGCTAAAGAACCACTCCTTCATCGAGGTGGGAATGCCATTTACAAAGTAGAAGTCATGGTCTTCTTTGGTGATGATCTTCTTCTTGAGGAGAGGTGCAGCAATCTTTGTAAACTCGTGCTGGTAAGTCTCTACTTCAAGGGTACTAGTAAATGAAGACTTAGCAGATTGACGCTGGCAGAAGTCCTTCAAAGAGTCTAGCAAAATTTCGGGAGGCTCATCTCCCACACGATAAAGCTGTAACATTTTAGTCTCTGCGGCAGCCCAAGTCTTACTCTGTTCATCTATATCCAGCTCCAGTACATAGCGTATGACTTCCTTGACCTCATGAGATGAATATCGGTAGATATAGTTGATGAGATTGTCCTTATTGGTGATGCCAGCGCCGGTTCCATGTTGCACAATCAATCCGAGGTAATCTTTAGTGAATCGGCCATTGAATTGAGGTGCATTCGCAGTACCCGGTATGGGCATAGGGTAGAGAAGAGTAGTGAATTGGTTTGTGCTTGTCATCGTGCTCAAATTCTGGTGGGGTGGTCTTATTGAAGGTCAGGGGCTCAAGTGGTCAAAAAGTCGAAATAAAAGGAATAAAAACACTCAGCTCAAGTTTGCTGCAAGTTGCCAACTCTACACCCCTCCCGGTGGGCTCCACTATCGCAGTATATGTCATAGCAGACATAGACAAATGTGCGAGGCCATGAGTCACTTGCTGATCAGCTGGGTGTCAATATGTTTTGAGGTTGTTCGGGTATCCGAAATGTATCCAGATGTAAATCAATATAAGAGGCTAAAAGGACCACTTACTGGGCTCAATCTTCAAGGCTCATAGGCTCGCTCAATGGCTCAATGCTCGTGGTAAAAGGGGGAAGTCAAGATAAATCCAATTTTCGGATACAGGTACTGATAAGAGAAAAGGGGTAGCCACACACATTCTCTTGCGTCGCCAGAGCCTGTGGACAATAGTATGTTTATATATATATATATATATATATCTAAGAAGAAAAACATCAGATGAAGTAGAATACCTTAGCTCAGTTACCCCTGCCACCAGCAAGACTAAACCAACCAGGATACGTGCAATATGACATAAGGAGAGCTGCTGCCCCATTCAGCATACGAATGGTGGCCCAAGCCATTGTATCTCGATCCCTAGCGCATTCCGAGCTGGTGTTGTCTGCCTTTGACATTGGCCTTCACTTCAGATGGGGTAGGGAGGGGAATGATGGTGGAATGAAAAGAAAAGAGTAAGAAATCGAATTTAGATGATAGTAACAAACCAGTATATCACTTGTACATTCATACGACTCTAGTCCCTTGTTATCCTACTGCCACATGTCAAAACAGCTTGTCTAGAAGCAAGGTTTAGTACCTCAACATCTGTATCTTGATATTGAGTCTCGTAGCTTGAGGGGAGAAGTTGTATGGTGTATTCTTGTAGGTTGTAGCTCTAGAAGGGTTTGTGTTGAAGGAGAATATAAGCATGTAATGATGGAATGAAGCAAAGAACAAAAGATGATAGTAGAAAGAAGGAGAAACATGTAGCAAACCAAAAAAGGAAGTACGAGTCAGCCGGCCCAAGACATTGAGTCTATGAGCACGGCAACTCGTACTACCACATCAGCAATGGGCAAATCCCCGTTCTTCATCAATAATGGAATGCACCCACATGTTGTACCCAACTTGGTCAGAGATACATCGTTCAACAACCCAGGCACCCAAGACTTTGCTGCAACAATGATGAAAATCCACAAGGAAGCACAAAAAGTGCTGACAGAGGCAGCTGCCGCAATGAAAAAGCAGTACAACAAGAAGACAAAGCCAGCCTGCAGATATCAAAATGGAGACCAAGTCTGGCTGGACACCCAAAATCTCCATCTACCGCAACCCAAGAAGAAGTTGGACAACAAGTGAGTCGGCCCCTTCCTGATCCTCAGCAAAATCGGAGCAGCAGCGTACAAACTGAAGCTTCCACCACATTGGAAGATTCATCTGACATTCAATGAAAAACTGCTATTGCTGTTCACACCACCCGCATTCCCCAACCAAGAAGTACCACCACCACCTCCTCTGGATCTGATCGAAGACAAAGAGGAGTATGAGATCGACAAAGTACCGGACTCCTGAACATGGAGAATCCGCAGAAAGAAGGGACAAAAGTCCAGAACCATGACCAACTACCTAATCAAATGGAAGGGATGGACATGAGAACACAACTCATGGGTACAAGAAACGGAAATGGAGCACGCACAAGAGGCAATTGAGGAGTATGAACAACGCATCCAGCATGCTGGACATGTAGACATAGCCAAAATCATAACCAATCCCAGCAGAGGCATCACCATGATCCTCAACAATGACTACTCGGAGAATGGTGATGTCAGATACAAAGCACAGGCAGAAGATGGGACCCAATACTGGATCAAATTCAAGCCAAAATGGAAAAGGATGATAGACAAATACTGGAGAAATGTACAAAAAGCCAACAACAAAATCCCACAAGAAGAACCCTAATGGCAGTCGGGACGACTGCCTTAACAAGGGGGTAATGTTACAATTTATTCACATTTTCTCCAATTTTCCCCAATATAAGTGCCCAAGCACTTAACTTTGCTATCTAATCGCCATTATCTGATCCTTATCTTCACCTCACTGCACCATCCCCATGCCCATAATGGTCGACTACTGCCCTTCCGTTACAGCTTGACTCCATCATGACATTACCACTCGACTTACTTGTCATACACTCATTGTTCACTTGTTGCTGCTTACTGATGGACCTATTATTAGCATACAGACTTTAGTATATAAGTAGCACAACTCTTGTTGTAATACCTCAGCTTCAAGCTATAGTTTATCAATACCAACCTTACTCTCTCAACGACTAGCACCTAGTGCCATGCCTTTACGAGTCCTACAAAATAATCTTAGGGTTATTTTTTGATATTTCTTCCATATACAAGATTATTGAAATGATATCAAGAATAATATTTTGATATTTGGGCCAAGATTGTTGAAAAAATATACAGTTATAGAATTCAATATTTCAGCTAAGAATATTGAATTCACCATGCAATGACAAGGAGCTATCTCTATGTGTGCACTGTATTTATACTACTTATTTTGTAACAGTCCCTTTCTACCCATTTCTTTCAAATTCTTCCACTATGCAGGCTGATATGCATGGCATCACTGGAATATCAGAACAATTTTGCTTCACTTATATATGTTGCATAATTACTCACAATCTTGCAAGATTGTTGTGATATGTCAAAGCCATCTGTAGTCACTTAAGTACAAACATCATAATGTAGCCCTGCTATAGTTCACAAACCAACAATCATCTGCATATTCATGTCTACTTGCTTTTGCTCTGTAGACATTTTGCATTCCTTTTGGTTCTGTCTCTCCAACATTTCCGAGTACCAATAAAATCTTCGTCTTTGCACCTCCAACACTCAGAGTAGTTACTTCACCATCAATGACCTAACCCAATCCTCTTTCTCCCTGCCCAACCGCAAGTCAAACTGCACTCCAAAACTACCCGGAAACATCCCCGGTTCATCAGCGAACGCGTTCGAGTCAATTTTCTCAGTCGCGACAATATCAAATGCCCACAAGAGTAGCGCCGTATTAATGAACAGCGATCTTTTAACACAGATGCTATTAACATCCGGGGAACGTAACCACGGAAAAGACTCGCCTGTTCGCAATGCGTGATCCAGGACAAACTCTACAGTGACAATAAACCGTCGATTAACAGGGACAAGCACATACAGAGAGCCTCACCTTCGACCGAAGCCATAAACAAACTGTTTAATATCCTCTCTCACCTGACCATCAATTATCCATCTCTGAGGATCAAAATCTTCGGGACTAGGAAAGATATCAGGGGAACGAAAGATTGACCTGGTAACCACCTTTTATTAGCGCAGCACATTCGGAGCCCTGAGAATGCTGACATACCAAGGGGATGCGATTAACGTCGATCCTTTAGGGATCACGTAGCCTTGCTGGATTGAAGAGCCTTAGAAAAGGGTGAGATGAGAAGCTGGAAGAAATCAACCCATATAATATCCTGAGACGCGGCATGCGCAATTCCTAACCGAAAATCAGCCCTCATGGTATACTCAGGACAACTGATATGCACGTACCACTTGGAACTAATGGCCGCCTTTGCGAACCTACTATTGATTCATGAATATCGACCTTCAGCAAAACACACTTACCATCGAAAGCACTCAAAAACAAATGCCATAACCTGCGGCAGTCGCTCTCGATCCTCAAATGTCGGACCTACTCAAAACAATAATTAGCCGTGCTATATGCAATATGTCATTATTACTGACATCTATCACGAGAAACGATATCATCAATCTCTTTCTGTACAACCTTTGCTGCCTCAGGAAAACAAGCAGCGGCCATAATAACGAATACCAATGCAGCCGCAGTCTACAAGACTTTGTGTCAGTCAGTTGAAAAAACGGGAACAAGCCACCGAACCGTAGAAGCTCCAGCAGAGAACATCGAGCCAGTCAGAAACGCCGCCTGGTCGAAGGACATCTTCTCCTTATCCAATAAATCCGTTGCAAAACATTCAGGAACGTCTTCACCGCTCTCCTAGAACACGCACAATCGGCATCTGCCAAACAAAACAAAAAACAAAAACATTACACCCACCGTTCTCATCTGAACACTACCCAAACACCGACGGCACAGTTCAAGTGAATCTCGATGCCACCTCCTAAGCTCCGAAAGATACCCCGGAAGCCATCGTAGAACGGGAAACGTATCCACAAGGTAGGCTCCAGGTAGAATCACCATACGAAACCGATTTCCATCTCGAATCATATCCTGCAGGTCGGGATCCTCAAAGGTCGTTGGTGTCGTTTTCCCATAGGTGAGGGTAAGGATCACAGATGCCGCGTATCTATCGAGGAAGTATTCAGTATATCCTGAGCAGAGGGCAAACAAAATACTCGCGTCTTCGTGTGAGTCGTGAACTTCTCCGGGCTATCAAGTATATTCAGAATCATTCGCTTTGCATGATATAGCTGGATAGGCTCGTATGCCGCCGCCCTGTTCGTCTTCAGGTGGGAATGGAAAGCCCTAATAAAACGTCAGCCTACCCTTTGCATTTACAAAGATAGAGAACTAGCCTATTCAAAGTCCTCCACCTTGGTGTATCGTTCAGTAAGATAGACCTAAGACCGCCAGAGAACGTATCCGACGCGGCAATAGCCCTTGGTCTATCAGACGTCTGTGTACCGCTCTTCTCCATTAATTCTACAGCAGCCTGGAGAAAATTAGTCAAATATCAGCCATAGTCGCTGGCATGAATGTGAACCCACATCGTATCGGCCAACAACGATATACACCTTTCCAAACCGAGTCAGCGAATAAACTGGGCCGTACTCCTTGGTCCATTCCTCGTATTTCAAGAAAGCCCTACAAGAATAAACTGATGATACCAATCACAGCTACGAAATACTCACCGCTTCGTGGGGATCTCATTCCCTAGCAACCAATGACCAGGCGGGCCCGGCGGTAACGACCTAAACAACCAGCGAGAATGCAGATAGACAACTAAAAGGCCTGTGACGACACAGGAAAGCAAAGCAAGCACCCACGCCATTGCGGCAACAGAGAGATAACGTCGATTAGACACGCATAGTATCGCACGACGCAGTCACGATGGCACGACGGGAATCAAGCAAAGAACCTTTGCCGGATCAAGGTCCTAGAGCCGGTTCGGACTGTGGGTCCGCTCTATGCTTCTGAAACTACATGCAATGATCACTAAGTATACATTGAATGGTGTACAATATACATACCCCAATTGGCACATCCGTGAACTGTAGCCGTTCCGTGGACATAGTTTGTGGTACACGGTATAATACATTCAGGCAGTTAATGCGCACAAGGCTTTGGAAGATGCGTGATTGCTGGTCGTCGTTCTGGCAATATTACATCACACAGTACCCGACATCTCCACATCACGTCCAAATAGTCATTTGATATAGTAAAAAAACGCGTCTCCTGTACACGATTCAGCTGGTATACAATGTCGCACTGATCCAAGACCACGCACACGCCCTCCAGCGAATGCAAGAATATAAACAAAGATATCAATAAATTACCCTCCTATTACCCCCCGCTTATGCCGACAGAAGACCGGTGGGACAAGTACTCTGGTGGCGGACTCTCCTGGTTCGCACGATCCACCCACAACCGGAACTGGCTCCCCATCGAGTCGCTCTTCTCGTGACCCAGCCTCTCCCCATACTCCGCTCGGGATTCAGATTTGAAAGCGCCCGCAAGGCTCCGCCGGAGGGACCCGATTTGCTCTCTCAAATCTCGTAACGCGGCCTGTCTGGCCTCCAACGAGATCAGCGAATTCCGAACAGACCGAGGGTGCGGCGCCAAGGTTGGCCGCGCGACGCGTTCTGGCTTTACGTCATGGTCGCCCTTTTTCTCCGAATGCGGGGGGCTAAGGCTGGATTCGGTGTCTGATTTGTTTTGCGCGCGTTCCTTTCTGTCTCGTATGAAGAGGTATAGCAGGAGGGCACTGGTGGTGAGGAAAATGACAGATACTATGGTGACGCCGATAATGGCTCCGACTGGGATAGCGCACCCTCCCGAAGAAGTCGCTATGGCGGTGGCGGTGTATTCTGTAGCTTCAGAAGTTCTGCAGAGCGATCAGTGGACTCATTACAGTGAAGAAGGAAGCGAATTAACGAACGAGGAGGAAGAGGAGCTAGTCATTCGTGCAATCGTATCCACTCGCTGCACATCAAATCGCTCGCTCTGGGCAATGGGGGTGTCATCGATAGATGGACTAGGCTATTTTCAGTATTTGATCAAAGATCAACCGGAACTCGTACTCTGATGTTGCATAGGCATGTATAGTGAACAAGCTGCCGAACATGGAGCATCAGTGATGTTCCCGGTGATATAAAAAAAATGGCGCACCCATTTTCGTTAAACCGTAGCGAGGCATTCACATTTCTCGTAAAGTTGTTCACCCAAACCGCTTCACTCGACAAAAGCGACTGGCCATTTTGTTCGTAAAATTTCTTCAAAAAGAACTGGGAAGGATCGTGAGGAGAATGAACGAGGTAAAGGGTTGTCGGTTCGCCTGTATGCACGATGCTGGGAACCGTGATATTGAGGGCAAAGGATGGCACCAGGAAGAGGAGAATTGTGAACCTTCGAACACATGAGTGATTTCTTTCGCCGAAAATGCAAGTATAGCGTACCAGAGACTCATACTGAACATAACCATTCCTGCCTTCCCAGGCCAAAGCAAACGCAAGAGCTCGTGCTCGTCGTGCAAAAGACGAGTCGGGGGTGAGAGCAAGGTGTTCGGTTATTGTTGAGCCATGTCGTGCCGTCATTTGTCACAAATAAATGAATCAGGGATGTCAGTGGGAAAAATGCGCCTCTATCATGAGAAGTCTCTAGGCGGCCGTAAGGATAGTGACCTTGATAGATCAACTTCGTTGACGCACCCTGTAGCCACGCTTAATTCATGATCTTTCCTACTCGAGCTGCTGGTCTCGACACGAAATCAATGAGGCATCGGTGCTGAAAGTTATCGGTCTTTCTCTCCCGCGCAAGATCCTTGTCAAAGAATATCAAGCTGCATGAAATCAAGGGGGTGCATGCATCCTAAAGGCATGAGGAAATAAGCAGGCCGACAACGAATTACGCATGCACGCCGTGAGGTGAGTGGGAGGAAGCAGAGAGGTCGAGAACCTTTTCGTACGGTATCTGTATTCGGTGATGGCCGAATGAAGGCCGAATGCGGATACATCCGACCCTCTGCATATAAGTACGACCAGGCAAACTACGTAGCCTTACATATTTACTGGTTGTCATGGTTCGATATTCATGTCGTCGCACGGAGGAAAAAGCCGGTGTTCTGTGCACTCAGCACAGAATGAAGATATGACAGCATTTTGGCCCACTCTTCAATTCCCGCTATGCGTGGGCTTAATGCTCATTCATGATCTTGAATTTCCCCTAGCTTCTCTGTTCATTTAAAGGTCAGGTACCGCTCGCCCAGAGAATCCCGTGTTAGAAAGGATTCGGTCCCGTTTCAGAGCTATCCGTTCTCGGAGCGATGGTCCACCGAACGGATGGAACCAAGTATGGAATAGGAGCAAACGAGTATCGCGGGTCGCAAAGAGGTGGCACGAGAGCACTCTTATATTTTTAAGCCGCAATTCTCCCCTCATCCCCCACCTTCTCCGACACCCGGGGATCCTGCTCCTTCTTCAGTGTCAAAAACAGACCCTAATTTTTCTTCGACAGTCAGCTCGTCAGGCCAAACAACGACTTCGAAGCTTACTGAGAAGGAAGCCTTGTCTTGCTCAAATATCGTTAATGCATTGTTAGGGAGACACGAAAGGCCCCAGGACCCCATGCGCCGGGTTGTTGAAGTTCGTTAGTGAGCCTATAATAATCGGGACCTATGAGTGAGACACGGAATATTATAGTTAACAAACGACCTTACTTGGCTCGCATACCAAAACATGAGCAATCTTGAGTAACATCAATCCTGGAAGTTGGTGCTCAATGTTTAGCGACGCTCCAGCCTCATCCTCGAAGTACGGTCGTGCTACCTCCAACTCAAATGAACGGAGTGTCTTCAACCTTACTAAAGAATGGTCCAAATCTCTCCACGGGCAAAATGGAAAGGATAAGCTGCGAATCTTAATATGCTCGAGACTAGAGCCTTCGCGTCCCAATGACTCGAAAGTCTTGATCCACCATAGAAAAATCTGAATATTCGTGTGGGGATTTTGGCGGTAGTCGCGGAGTATAATAGTGAGGGAATGTAGGTTAGTGAGCCGGAGAAGCACATTTGTCCAGGTAAAGGGGAGAGCTAGGTAGAAACTCAGGAGGTACTCATACTGGATATTAAAATAACGTACTGTAGTCGTCCTGCAGATGAGAAATTTTCAGCTCACGGAAAGGAACGGTATCTCTGTCCAAGAACGCTTGTATGAAATGGATGTGCTCTAGCGTGTTTATACAGATGTCCAGAATCCGCAACGAATGGAGAAAAACGGGAGAGAGTGTCTTCGACATCAGCAAGCCCACATCAAACACCTCAGTCGCCTGTCCGTACAGAACCAATCGCTCGATCGAAGGCCTCAGCCCACCAAAAGATTCAAAATGACGCGTCAGCATCTCACATCTCGCAAAGGATAATTGTCGAAGAGTAGCGGAGGATCCAGAGATGAACGAGCATAGCAACACCGAGTTTGTGAATTGGCAGACATCGAAGCTGATGGATTGGAACGCGTAAGAGGCCAGTGCCTGCCTGGTCGTGTCCTTGACTTCATCCCACTCTAAGCAGCGTAAATGAACGCTCTTCATGTTGACGAATGATGCGATAAGGAATGGGAACGTAGGTTCTGAATCCACACTATCCAGTCGCTCATTGTCGATACAGAGCGATTCAACGAGAGAGGGGATATCAACGGGGGAACACTGGCAAATATCATAAAACTGGCGGCACCGTTTACCCGTCGTCAGAACGAGGCTCCGATAGATGTGCTTCCTGGCCCTCGGAACGAATGTCCTGTTAACTAGACTGCAAGACAAAAGTGTCCTCCACCGTTCCCAAGGTTTCGCCGTTTCGTCATTTTGGGTTTCGTCCACGATAGCGTCGAAGAGCTCCGGGGGAATGGACACCATCTAAAGGACGAAATCCATAACAGCCGGCTTCTTTATGACTAAAACTGACCGTACGCCTCTCGATGATGGTGGTTGAAAGGAGAACCGATGAATTTGAATTGGAAGCGGGCGGTTCCGAGACTAGTTAATTTAAGAGCATATGAGAGGATGGCGTCATTGCACCAAGGCAAGAACAGCAGACTCATATAAGAGGGTCGACTTTAACTTGCTCCTCCGTCTGTAAGTCGAAGGCAGGCTGATCATTCTTTATACCCATGTCAATTATTAACAAACTGCTTGTTCAGGATTAAAATTAACTGGAAGACGCAAACGGGCCCAGCTGGCCGTGCGACTCATAATTGATTGTTCCTTGCGAATCTACAATAAATATCTATGAGCATGTCACGACAGGCGAAAGGGAAAACCCCACCAACCAACATCAACAATACCAGTCCACGCATCTGTTCGGCGACCCCGACCGTTCCGAAACATACTATGGCCTGCATACATCGCGCCAGTCCTGTCCACGGGTCGAATGGACGTCAACAGCAAGAGTCTTCACTTTGCAAACAATGCCTGCCCGAAGTGTTCCCACATGTTTGCTCCAAAAAATGTACGGAACACCATGCTGCTGTTCCGTCTAGCACGTAGAACCATGCTCGCGGATTTGTTCTCGGGTTCGTGACAGTGGATGTTTTCGGTCCACCACGAGAGACAGATGGCATCGGAATATTCAGGCGGAAGACAGTCGTCGAAGGTGATGGCGAGCGAGACGACATTATCCAGTATGACGGATATATCCAAGGACCACGAGTTTTACGATGAGCAGACGAGCGAAAGGGAGATGCGCGCCTTGAGGGAGGATTACATGTAGTATTGGTGCTACGGAAACTATGGGTTGTAGATCGTGTTGGCTGTATTCATTGTGAGTAAAACGCGTTACCATAGGCGAGAATTATGAGAACCAAGGCCCGCGTAGACTTGTACTGCTCATCCACATTTCGTCGCTGCGACACTATAAAACCACCCTATGAACTTGACTGGAATATCGTGGCATCTACGTGGCCTTAATCGACACGGGACCATAGCATCGTAGTCGCTGGTGCGAACGAAGTCAGGCATTGGCAAAAACCCCGAGTGCGCCTGAATTTATTGCGGGACAGTGCTCCCACGAGCTTCACTCTTCCCACATCGTCGTACTCGGCCATTCAAAATTACGTTCGTGAACTTAAAGTGCAAGATACGCCCAGGAAGCAGAGGCTGGATGAAACGGTATGCACAATTTCGCCGTTTCTAAAACTTCCAGGACTCTTACGCCACCAAGTAGGGTCCGATAGCAATCATTCATGATTATCGAGGTGGGATTTTTATTTCTAACCACGCATCCGATGAAGGAAATTCATGTTTCCGACAACGAGGGCGATGTCTTAAATATAGAGATACTCTGTAAGACCTGCGGACACTCCGAATAGTGATCTCGTCATGGGCTTGTTAATCTGTAATAATTACTACGCCTTATGCCCCGGACACCATTCAGTGGAGGACACTATTACCCAATCTGGATCCATCACATACTGAAAAACATCGGAGGACACCTATTTATTAAGTCGATGTCAACCTCCAACGACTCATACTATCACTGCCGGCGTCAGACCAGGGACGTCATCAGAAACCTGCCGTTCAGTACTCAGTCTACAAGAATAATGGACGTATGCGTGCATATGTCCATACCCCCCATGTTGAAGCTCGAAACATCGCAGCCATCCTCACTGTAACCCTGTCAGAATATTTTCTACAAACTGCGAGGTCTTCAATGTCGCTGATTGTTGGCATCATTGCCTCTCTAGGAAGAGTAAACGAAGCCCCCTCCAAACTTCGACTCTGGGCTACTAGTTGCTGCAAAGACCTGTGCATGTATATACATGTAACGACCCCGGGGACGCCTTCTGATATGATTATGTTCATAGAAATCCAGTCTCGTCCTCATCGGAGGAAGAACCTTTTCTTTCATCTGTTGACGATAACTGAAGAAACATATTTTAGCGACAGTGAGCACAATAACTTTCCCCGCTCGCTGACGAGAAAAAAACTACCAGAAACACGTCCTTGGTGGAAAAGTGTGAAGCCTTCTGGACATGCGCGGGTCAGATAGAGTGGAGAAATGTGCCTTGACAGGATGTGCGAAATATGTCGAGGGAGAGGAAGGCTCCCTTGGGTGATATGCAGTTCGGAATTTTCGTTGAAGGAGAAGCAGAGCGAGTTCAAGAACATCGCCACCAGCTTACCGCCGGACGAAAATGCATACGTCAGGCTGCATCCAATAACTTCGAAGGCTTCGAGTTTTTTATGATCCCCTTGGACCGGTCTCGAGCTCCGCTGGAGATGTGTATCGGGAAATCTACACGTACAGAGCAGTCGTTGGTTTGAACAAAGCGATTCGTTGGTACTGGCTCTCGTAAACCCCGGGAGGGCCTAACGAGGCACGGTTGCAATTGAACGTCAAAGAACCCTGTATTTTGTCGCTTCTCCACAGTAGTACTCAATACAGCATTCAAATTACAAGTTATGCCGAGAAATATGTCGCTGTTCCAAAATTTCAGTGTTTCTATCACCCTGTAGGACCTGTCAAGCAGTGATTGAACTGTATCACTCTACGAAAATGAGATTTGCTTCTCGAATACGGTACCGTCTGCGGGAAGAGGAAATTCGTGATCTCGGCGATGAGGGCAATGATGATGATAGCTTAGACAATACATTTGGACGGATGCCAACGATAGCCCGAATTATCTTATCGCAGAGAGCTCCTTAAGAAGCATCTCTGGACCTTGTATCCTGAGAAGTCAATAAGTGTGACTTCTTTATGAATAAAACCGACGGTGCCCTTCTCGATTATGGTGGTGGCTGGAAGAAAATTCATGAATTTGAATATGAAGCGGGCAGTTCATGTACTAGTAGTCACTCTAAGAGCAAAGTAGAAATGGCGTGATTACACAAGGGCCAAAAAGAGTATACGCGTACACTCGTCTAAGAGGGTCGACTTTAGTTCGTCCACTCGTAGTTCACAGTCTGGCTAGCCATTTTGAATACCTACATCGATTATTATCAAACGGCTATCTCCCAGCTCTGTTCCCGAAAATTGAACAGTATTGATGATGATGATTTCCCAGCTGACGATCTTGTGAGCGTGTTCGGCGAGACATATCGATAGGGCGTCTAAACTGCGTTGCCCAAGGATGTCTTGTAAGAGACCTGGGAGACGCAAGGCGGGGATAATTTGAAATTTCTGGAGCGAGGGTTTTACGAACATGGAATTTAGCTTTTCGATGATGAGTTTGCGTGCGTGTATTCCGTACGTGAAGACGTTGATTCAGATTGATATAGAAAGTTCGTCGAGATAGTCTAGTGAGGTAAAGTCTGTATCTACTGGAGATATATTAGACATAGCCGGAGAGTAAGGATACTCATGAAAAGGCAAGCGCAATGGATGTAGAGTGTCTGTAACGATGGTAAAAAGCGGACGGTGCTGCGGATTTTCTGAAAGTCAGAGTCCCGAAGGCATACATAGGTCGTCCATGGCTGAGAATGTGGTGACGCCGGATTGATTAGGATGAAAGACTGTTAAGAATCTGGGTATTTTGAGTAATACACTAAGTAATAAATACTTGAGTAAAATCCAAAATGTTCGCGAGGATGTCCGTAAGCCAAGTTCGAACCACCAAGAGGGATCCGTAGGGGGGCTAACAAGCGCTGGGCGTAACCAATCATAGATGCTTGAATCACACAGTTAAGTGGACATTGAAGAGTAATGTAATTAGATTGTTTTTTAAATAGTACAAACAGTGTTTATATACTAGAGCCGTTAATATTCTATAATGTTCTGCTATAATATAGCATCTACAAGAAGAAAGTAGAAGGTAAGAGAAAGTACTGGTAAGCCGAGGTCGAGACCGAGAAGGCCGAGAGTAGGCATGTATTGACTCATACTCAAATCGGAAAAGACCCCGATATCCATAACAAAGACGATCTGCTTTCGTCCGGCGGTGCCAAGGCTTGACATGTGCAGTGAGGGTCCTTTGGGTGCAGAATTGTCTTCAGTGGAAGGAGGATCCCGGAAGCAAAAGTTGTTGAGGGAGACATATTGAATCATTTCGGGAAGGCATCTCACGAAATTGAAAAATCACTGTAGTGTATCGATGTCGCAGGAGAGGTTCGGGGGTGTTCTTACAGGGAATGTTGTTGTAGATAAAGGCGACAAGATCTGGGCATCAGCAGTGAACCAAAGGAGCTCCCCAGAGCCAATTTGTAGATGTATGTCGTTGACATTTCGCAAAAGGAGGATGTCCTTCGCCTGTGGGTTGAATGGGTAGTTGTGGAGAGACAGGACAAGAGGCAGAAGCGGGCTGGCATCGGTAAAGAAATTAGAGACAAGGCCGTGTTCGTGATCTGAGTATCGCCGAAGGATGAATACCCAGAATATCGGGATACGAGATAGAATTTGGCTAGAGTTGTATAGTTGTTGTCGAGAAAGTCTACAACGCGGTCTACGGGCTCCTGGGACGGCTGAGTTCTTTCCGCACACCTGAAATTCCTAGCGGTTCCCAAATGTGAAGTTGGCGAGACACGATTTAAATAACTCATACCCCTCACGCAAAGAAATGATCCGCTGAATTTTGTCCACCTGATGCAAGCGGTCCGTAGTGGACCGGTGGTTTTCCTTCCTACGACAACGGCGACCAACACTGCAGCCCTCGTTACCACCCTAAATCCTTCCTCTCGCGTTCCGTCTGCTACATGGATCTATAGACGTCATCTGTGGCTTTTCCTTTGTGTTGAAAGGTCAAGAAGTTCCTCATATTTTGTGCGGTCGATAAGCTATGTCAACTGCTGAGTCCCGCCGGTCTTCTGTCGGTATAAGCGCGGGGCAATGGTAATTTATTGATATCTTCGTTTCTATTTCCGCATTTTCTGGACGGCGTGCGTGGTCTCGCATCAGTGTGACATTGTATACCAGCTGAATCGTGTACAGGAGACGCGTTTTTTACTATATAAAACGACTATTTGGATGTGCTGTCAACGTGTGAGGTAACATTCCCAGAACGACCACTAACAATCGCGCATCTCCCAAGGCCTTGTGCGCATTAACTGCCAGAATGTATTACACTGTGGACCACACACTCTGCCCCTGAACGGCTAGGCTCTCACGGATGTGCGAATTGAGGTACGTACATTGTACACCATTCAGTGTATACTGATCGTTGCATGTGCTTTCAGAAGCATACGGCGGAGTAGAGCCACAGTCCGAACCAGCTCTATGACATTAATCTGGCAGACGTTCTTTGCTTGATTCACATTGTGCCACGGTGACTGCGTCGTACGATATTACGCGTGTCTAGCTGACTATTTCAGTCGATGCAACATCTTCGATATCGACGTTATCTCTCTTCGTTGACCCAATGGCGTGGGTGCTTCCTTTACTTTCCTGTGTCATTGCAGGTCTTTTGGTTGTCTATCTGCGTTCTCGCTGGTTGTTCAGGCCGTTACCGCCGGGCCCTCCTGGTCATTGGTTGGTAGGGAATGAGATCCCCACGAAACGGTGAGTAATTCGTAGCTGTGATTGGTATCGTTAGTTTATTCTTGTAGGGCTTTCTTGAAATACGAGGAATGGACAAAGGAGTACGGCCCAGTTTATTCGCTGACTCGGTTTGGAAAGGTGTATATCGTTGTCGGCCGATACGATGTGGGTTCACATTCATGCCAGCGACTATGGCTGATATTTGACTAATTTTTTTCCAGGCTGCGGTGGAATTAATGGAGAAGGGCGGTACACAGACGTCTGATAGACCAAGGGCTATTGCCGCCTCGGATACGTTCTCTGGAGGTCTTAGGTCTATCTTATTGAACGATACACCAAGGTGGAGGGCTTTGAATAGGCTAGTTCCCTATCTTGGTAATTGCAAAGCGTAGGCTGACGTTTTATTAGGGCTTTCCACTCCCATTTGAAGACGAACAGGGCGACAGAATATGAGCCAATTCAGCTGTATCATGCAAAGCGATTGATTCTGAATATTCTTGAAAATCCGGAGAAGTTCACGACACACACGAAGACGCGAGTATTTTGGTTCGCCCTCCGCTCAGACTACACTGAGTACTTCCTTGACAGATACGCGGCATCTGTGATCTTTACCATCACCTATGGGAAAACAACCCTGACGACCTATGAGGATCCCGATGTGCAAGGTATGATTCGAGAGGCGGATCGGTTTTGTGCGGTGATTTTGCCTGGAGCCTACCTTGTGGATACGTTTCCTGTTCTTCGATGGGTTCCTGGGTATCTTTCGGAGCTTAGGAGGTGGCATCGAGATTCGCTTGAGCTGTGCCGTCGGTGTTTGGGTAGTGTCCAGACGAGAATGGTGGGTGTGTTCGCATTGAATTTATTTGGAAGATGCTGATTGTGTGTGTTGTAGGAGAGTGGTGACGACGTTCCTGAGTGTTTCGCGACAGATCTATTGGATAAAAAGAAGATGACCTTTGACCAGGCGGGGTATCTTACTGGTTCGATGTTTTCTGCTGGGGCATCTACGGTTCGGTCGCTGGTTACTCTTTTGACTGACTGATACAAAGTCTTGTAGACTGCGACTGCATTGGAAATCGTTATTATGGCTGCTGCGTGTTTTCCTGAGGCAGCGAAGGTCGTACAGAAAGAGATTAATGGTGTCGTTTCTCACGATAGATGTCAGTAATATTGATGTCTTGAATAAAGTATGGCTAATTGTTCTTTCGAATAGGTCCGACGTTTGAGGATCGAGAGAGGCTGCCGCAGGTTATGGCGTTTGTTTTTGAATGCTTTAGGTGGTACGTATGCTTTCCTGCATGTTCTTATGCATGAAGTGACAGCAGGTGAGCAAAGGCGGCCGTTGCTTCCAAGTGGTACGTTTGTATCAGTCGACCTGATCATACCACGAGGGCTGATTTGATTGTCTGTTATCTGTTAGGAATTGCGCATGCTGCTTCTCAAGATATTATATGGGTTGATTTCTTCCAGCTTCTCATCTCACCCTTTTCTAAGGCTCTTCAATCCAGCAAGGCTACGTGATACCTAAAGGAGCGACGATTATCGCGTCACCTTGGTACGTTAGCCTTCTCAGGACTCCAAGTGTGTGGCACCAATAAAACAGTGGTTACTAGGTCAATTTTTCGTTCCCCTGATATCTTTCCTAGTCCCGAAGAATTTGATCCTCAGAGATGGATCGTTGATGGGCAGCTGAGGGGAGATATCAAACAATTTGTTTATGGGTTCGGTCGAAGGTGGGGTCCTTTTGTGCGGGCTTGCCCTACCATTTGATTAACAAGCTGTAGAGTTTGTCCTGGATCACGCATTGCGAACAGGTGACTCATTTGTGTGTTTATATCCCACGGACGTTCATGGTCTTTGTGTTGAAAGGTCGTTGTTCATTAATACGGCGCTACTTCTGTGGGCGTTTGATATTGTCGCGACTGAGAAAATTGACTCGAACGCGTTCGCTGATGAACCGGGGATGTTTCCGGGTAGTTTTGGAGTGCGGTTTGATTTGCGGTTGGGGAGGGAGAAAGAGGAATGGGTTAGGTCGGTGATGGTGACGTGACTGCTCTGAGTGTTGGAGGTGCAAAGACATAGATTTTATTGGTACTCTTGAATGCTAGGGAGACACAACCGGAAGGATGGCAAAGTGTCTAGATAGCAAAAGCGAGAAACGTGTTGAAAGAAACCGGGAAGCCGCAGTGAGAGGCTGAGATAAGGCTCAGTTCGTGATCTGAGTATCGCCGAAGTATGAATACCCGGAAGATGTAGCATCGGGCGCTTTCTCGGAAAGAACGGGATACGGGAATGAGTTTAGCTAGAGCTGTATGGTCGTTTTCGAGCTCGTCTACAGCGCGGTCTACGACCTCCTGGGGAAGGCCGAATTTTTTCTGCGTACCGGAAATTTTTTGTGGGTTCCAAATGTGAAGTTGACAAGACACGATTGATGAAAATATCGATTTCGCTGGGTTTCCGCTGTTATCTGCCAGTTATCTGCCATGCCCATATTGGGAAGTAGTATTGATTTCTCAAGTCTCGGGCTCATACCCCACACGTGGAGAAATGATCCGCTCAATTTCCTCCACGTGATGCACGCGCTTCTATGGCGGTCCGTAAGTGCACGGGTGCCTTTCCTTCCTACGACGACGACGACCACCAACGGTGCCGCCCTCACTACTCCCGTACATTCTCTCTCTCTGCCTTTTATCTGCTATACGAATGTATCGACCTCATCTGTCACTTTCCCTTCGTGTTTCGAGTTCAAGAAGCCGCTCATAGTTTGTGCGGTCGATAAGCTATATTCTCTGCAAGGCTCAAGTTACCGCTGTCTCTGCGTCCAAGATCGATTTAATCAGTGATTTTTTTTTCATTTATATTGCATTCGGCGCGTTACTGAGCGCATATATCAAGGTTTATTGCCTTGAAGGCCCTCTTGGAGGCTCCTTCTGAGAGATATGCATCTCGCGTCCTCAGTCTCATCTCTCCCGGCATGTCGACGACGTCGTTGACCCTCTGTTCACCTTTTACTTCAGGACCGACCATGTCCTTTGGTGCCGCCATTTTGTGGGGGTGATTGCGTGTGTGGCGGTCTTAGTGGGGTACTCAACAGAAGCTATCGACGAGGTAAGTTCTGTCCTTTAGGTCGTCAGAGCTCACTGGAATATGCAGCAGACCGTGACTTGCCGACGTGTCGCGAAAGACCCGATGGCGTGCCACGTCTCTGGCTCTGTCCCCTCAACACCCGCTTCAAGGTTACTTTTGCTCATTGATAGAGCTACACCTTTCCCTGGTAGGATTCGCTGCTGCTTCGCTTCCCTGACTTGCACTGATTCCAATATAGCTTCAGCGATACTTGATGTGGCGTGGCCTCAAATGCCATTCGAACGACGTTCAGAAGGATCCTTTGATCACCGACATCGCCAGGCGTCTCCTTTCGGTTTTGGGTTGGTGTCCTCACAACGGGTAGTGGCTGAGGGTATGAAATCGCCGATCCAGCTCGACTGACGCCCATGAGCAGTATGTCCTTGGAATACAGGTGTTCGAACGAGAAGCTGATTAGCGTACAGACCGATTCGTAATGAGGCCTTCGCCTTCGATGTCCTAGATCTCTGAGGGAGTGGTGCGCGTTTCGATGCCTTCTTCCTACGAGGTGGCCCGAAATTTCGTGTTAGCCTAGTCATCATTTTCGCTTGTTATTTCGGTCGTAGTAGGTTGAATGTAAATTATATTCCGCTATTTTCATTCTACTAACTCCATATGTCTTGCAGGTCAGACTCTTACGATTTGTGTTATCCACAGGTACGTTCCATATCAAGCGCACTGTGCCATTCACCAACTCTGCGTCAGTTCCTGGAACCTTTAGGCTACACTACGTGGAAATGCAGGGTTAATTTCGGAACCTGTATGCCCCGCATCATTTATCATTTATCTCTGACCGACTATTTTTACTTTAGTCCGTCAAGTTAGCATCAGAGGCCTCGTTTTGTTATAGAATATTGTGAACTCGAACTCTGTCTCACCTCGCATTGTCCAGCGAGAGCGCATGATGAATTTTTTCCGAGATCTGGTGTCCCGCGGATCTGATTGTCGTCGTACAGGGCTGCAGTATCTTATCCATGATATGCGGAGTTCTGGTGTCCACGTCTGTTCAACCTCCGGTCTGGCCACTCTCACGATGTGGCTGTGTCAATTATATTATGACCCTCGAAGACTATCTTTGCTGCATCAAACAGCCCGAGTCACCCAGAGCGGTGCTAGGTTCTTATCTTTCGTGGGTCTCTAACACATTATCGGCTATCTTTAGTACTGACACTAAATTCAAGACCAGGTCCACATGGGAGTTTCTTCATGATCGAGTGGTCTCGCGCTGTTATTCCGGCACGAATTGGCATGCATAGCATCTTCCCAATTCATAGATCGAGCTTGGCGGAGCCAGTATTTGCGAAATCCGGCGTACCCAGTTGGTCGCTACTTTTATCTCGAACCTGACTATCCCCTCTCCATCTCTTCTAATTGATACATCATATCATGTCAGTTCTAGCCTGTTTGTGTCTGTGAAGCGTGTCCAAAGGACTCTGAACGAACATCAAAATCGACCGAGATGGCGAATAGTCCTTGGCGGCGCCTTGGCATCTATCATGGCGTGGAACCAACGTCTCACAGGAAGGCCGCGCCACGATCGTAGTTCACATCGCCATCGAAAATGTGTGCCGTCAATCTCTCAGCGCTGCTAATACGTATGCAAAGATGACAGCAGCACATGGACAAATGGTCATCCGTGAGGGATATTACATATTCGTGAGTGGCAGTCAAAATTACTCGACCTCGTGGTTAATTTGGACAGATCAGGTCTCATGTCGCGGAGAAGGTTCGATATGGCGGGAGCTTACACTTGGGGCAAGCTATCTGGTCCAGTGCCGCTGTGCCATCCACGATCATGTGTCCCTTCTGTCCTCCATGCGTCCTGATCGCATGCATTTCTAAGCTAGGACACCCAGCCATGCATTGAAGAACGTAGTATATGCAATACTCCTGCGTCTCAAATATGCGGAGGTAAATCAAAGGACACGTGCTCAGAGAAGCAATACCGTGGACTTCTTCGTGCCCATATGCAAGGTAGCGTCGGCGCGATAATACCCAGGTCCAGTGAGTGGTATGCGTGAGTTACCGATTCCGAATCCGGCGAGACCGTTTTCCTTATCGTTTCGATGGCATATGGACCCATCTCTCCGTGTGGGTACAAAAGCGGTTTGCGATTCAACGGCTTTCTCCCAGGCGTTCTTACCCCCCCACCATGGCTGAAAAGCACCATAGCAAGTCCTCTAGCGATGCGGAGAAGGCGGTGGCCACCGACCTTGAAGCTCTCGAGGCTGTCGCTCTGCCGGACTTTGATGATCCCAATATTGACAAGGACGCCGCTATTGCAGGATTGTTGGGTGCGTAGCTGAACTTGTCCGTCGTTGATAAGACTCTGACCAACTCCGTCGTGTAGAGGACGACTCTCCGTACCCAGAAGTCCGTTCTGCGGTGGCAAACACTGATGACCCGTCAATTCCTGCGTCAACGCTGCGGTCGTGGGTCCTTGGCTTGATCTGGGCCATTATCATCCCGGTACTTCTATTACGGCCCTTGTTTCTGTTCGACCTTTCTCAATCAAGCGTTTCATCCAGGGTCTCAACCAATTCTTTTTCTTCCGTTATCCCTCCGTCACGGTTACTGGCATCGTCGCGCAGCTGCTCGTCTTTCCTATCGGTAGGGCATGGGCGAGGCTCCTTCCCAATTGGAAAATTTTTGGGCTGTCTCTGAATCCCGGGCCGTTCAGTATTAAAGAACACGTACGTCGATGATCTTATTTGGTGATCTTCGTTAATGTTGGATGACAGGTGCTGGTTACGATCATGGCGTCGGTCGGCTCTGGGAGTGCCTACGCCACCGATATCGTCGCTGTCCAACGGGTTTATTATAATCAGACTTACAACTTTGGATGTAAGACTGTATTATCTCTACGTTGTTATGCATTTTCTGACGATTTGGTGTAGACCAATGGATGGTTGTGATGTCCACACAGCTTATCGGCTTTTCCATCGGAGGAATTGCCCGTCGCTTCCTCGTGCAGCCACCTTCGATGAGTATGCGGCATCTATCCGTTTACCTTCGAACCCCCGTCTAATTCAATTCAGTTTGGCCGACGAACCTGGTCACCTGTGCGCTGTTCAACACCTTGCACGCGCAGACGTACGCCGGTATCGGTAACCGCGGTGGTCTCAGCCGAGAGCGATTCTTCCTCTACGCCTTCCTCGGTTCTTTCTCGTGGTACTTTTTGCCTGGGTACCTGTTCCAAGCCCTCAGCTACTTCTCTTGGGTATGCTGGATCGTGCCCGATAATGTACCAGTGAACCAGATGTTTGGATACGTGCATGGGATGGGTATGAGTCTCATCACATTTGATTGGGCCCAGGTTTGTGTTCACCGGTTTGTACTGTTATCGCATGTGTTCGAACCATGGTTCTTTTTTAGATCGCATACATTGGGTCTCCGCTTGCCACGCCATGGTGGGCTGAAGCTAACATCTTTGCCGGATTCGTGGCATTTTTCTGTGGGTATCGTCTGCCTCCCGTTCTATTTCCGTACGCTGATGTTGTCTATTTATAGGGATCCTCACTCCTGCGCTTTACGTATGAATTCTTCTCTCGTGTTTTTGGCGCATGATCTGATGCATATGTCTTAGTACTCGAACGCATGGGATAGCAAATATATGCCGTGAGTATTCATTCTTTCCCGGCCGTTCTTTCCTTACGTGAATTGGTATGCCCGGCAGGATCTCATCCCGAGGATCGTATGATCACTTTGGTGCTACCTACGACGTGACCAAGATCGTGAACCCGGACGCCACCTTCAACGAGGCGGCGTACAGGGAGTACAGCCCTTTGTTCATATCGACGACATTCGCCATCTCCTACGGTCTGTCGTTCGCCAGTATCACTGCCACTATTACGCATGCCTTGTACGTTAATCTCTGTCGGCCCACCGTTATCTCCGTGTCTGACTAGCTTGGAATCAGCCTCTACTTCCGAAAGCAGATCTGGACACAAGCGCGCCGGGCCATGAATGAGCAACCTGATATTCACGCGCGCCTTATGTCGCAATACCCTCAGGTTCCGGAGTGGTGGTATGCGATCATATTCTGTGAGTCTCCCGCGTGATTGTTGTCGCCATGCTGACGTGTATTCTAGTGGCCATGTTCGCATTTGGCGTCATCTCAATTGAAGTCTGGGATACCAAGTTCCCCGTGTATGTGGTTCTCTTCTTTCATCTTCGTCCACATGCTGACATTCCTGCAGGCAATACTTCATTCTCGCTTTGGTTATCTCCTTTGTCTACGTCATTCCTATTGGAATGATCCAAGCCATCACTAATCAACAAGTCGGGCTGAACGTCGTCACGGAGTTGATCATTGGATACGCGCTCCCCGGGCGCCCTGTTGCAATGATGATGTTCAAGACATGGGGTTACATCACCATGGCTCAAGGTACGCGCTACATATAGATCCTTAGCCGTCTACTGACAGCCGTCGGCAGCTCTGACTTTCACATCCGACTTCAAGCTGGGCCACTACATGAAGATTCCCCCGCGGTCGATGTTCTGGGCTCAGGTCGTCGCGACGGTTATCGCCGGTACCACACAGCTCGGTGTACAAGCCTGGATGTTTACCAATATCGAGAACCTTTGTGATCCCGCGCAGAAGGATGGCTTCATCTGTCCGTCGACGGAGGTATTTGGCACCGCCAGTATTATCTGGGGTGTTATTGGACCAGCGAGGCAGTTCTCTCAGGGACAGGTGTACTACGGTGCGTGGCCTGGATCTTGGGCTACGCTGGCTTTGCTTAATCTCTTGATAGCCCTGGTATTCTTCTTCCTCATTGGGTTCGCCTGCCCGGTTATAAGTTACCTTATCAGCTGGAAGTGGCCGAATAGTATCATTCGCTATGTCAAGTATGTTCTCGTTCCTCTTCCAACCCTTTTAGACGGCGTCTGATAACTTTCCTCCAGTTTCCCGGTCATCTTCAGCGGGACGGGGGCCATCCCTCCAGCCAGTGCCGTCAACTACGTCCCCTGGGCTATCGTCGGGTTCATCTTCCAATACGTTATCCGCCGGCGCCATTTCTCGTGGTGGACGAAGTACAACTATGTCCTTTCGGCGGCCATGGATTCGGGTGTCGCGGTGTCGGCTGTGATCATCTTTTTCTGCCTGCAGTATCCGATGAATGGGAACATCGGCATAAATACAGTGCAGAAATGGTGGGGAAATACGGTGCCGTTTTCAAATGCGGATAGCGCTGGGACTCCCCTTTTGACTGTGGCCGATGGCTCATTCTTTGGGTAAGTTTTTCCCCTGATTTTCAAGAGCCGTGTTTGACGCTGAATTCTATTCATAGACCGAGTACGTGGGCCTAAGGTCGAGCTTCGGAGTTGTGATAAATTTATATCGTGCCGTTGTTGTTTTAGTTGTAGATCATGTTTTGTTCTGCGCTGTTTCTGTCAATGACATTGTACTTTTACGACTTTGAAGTTTGTGAGGAGCAGTGAAAATAATAGCCCGATCATCATGTGATGTAGTCTGTTTTGTCTACCAGCCACCACCTCCGCTTTTTCTATTGCCATGAGCAGGTCCTTCATCCGCCCTATTTCGACCCGATTCTAACCAAAACCTAGTACAGATCCATCGCAGCAATCCGAATACCTTACGATCCCGGCAAAATCGAGCTCGAGTGTCACAGTGATTCTTATCCATGTATAGGCGGCTGCTCTCTGTTTCGAACCGAATCCCGTTGAACACGACTCGTAGGGACTAGGCGGCCACGCAAAAGAGATGAAACTTATCGCGCAAGAGCTTGCGAATGATCCGGCATTGAATCATATCAAGTGGCTGATGCCTCAGGCGTATGTTCCCTCGCCTTCGTTGCCTTCGAATAGTATCTAATTGAGACCTAGTTCGCTCCAGCCATGCACGCGGCTCGGTGGACAGGTCGTACCGGCTTGGTAAGTGTTGGGCTATGGGGAGAATTTCTCCGATTGACGAGTTTATGAAGGTACGACAGCCGGTTGGGACCGGACGACGAGGAAGGGATTTTACAATCAGTTGAAACACTATCGCACATCGTCCGTCAAGAACAAGAAGGCGGGACTAAGAGGGTTGTACTCGCCGGATTCAGCCAGGGTGCTAATATGTCTCTTTTCATCACCGTCACCCGTACAGACCTGAAGATTTCGGGTGTTGTTATGCTGGGCGGAAGGATGTTACTTCAAGGGAAGCTGGCTGAGGTACGTTTTCTGTAAGAGTTCTATTCTGACTCGTCTGATTGAGTGCAGAGCATGCGGACGAGCGGCGCACAGGACGTACCTATGTTCATCGGCCATGGGACAGACGACGAGATTATAACTATCCAGACGAATGGGAAGTGTCTCGATGCGCTGAAAGCGGCGGGATTCAAGGTTCAGGAGAACTCGAATGAGGTCGGAGGAATTTCGTATCATGTCTATGAGGGGCTGAGGCATTCTGTCAAGGCGCAGGAGATGGATGATTTGAAAGATTGGATGAAGAGGAATCTCCTGTCTGATTAGTAGGTTCCGTTATTACTGTTGTATTATAGCATTTGCGATTGAGGAGCCCTGCAGAAGTTTCCTAGAGTACGTGAGCGGATGTCACGAATCAAACTCCATTTCTTGAATCCTTACTTGTTCATCGTCAGCCGAACGGAATACCGACAAAAATTTCTCAAACTTCCCATCGTCTCTTAGCTTTCCGACTACCCAGAGATGGGAGCCTGACACCCAATCGTCGTGGGCTAGGAGTGTATACAAGCCGTCAGGAATTGAGAGTGCGTGGAGAGCCACAACTTTCAATGTTCGGAGTACCGCAGTCGCATCCTTCAGAGCCAGTTCTCCTTGCGGAGGTGGTGCTTTGGTTTTCACCTCGCTCAAACCATGGACATATGCCGTCTCGATGCGGTAACTAGGGTAACAGTCGGCATCGGGATCGTCTGATGCGACATTGCAACCTTAGTGATGATGCTAGTCGAGCGTGTTGTGAACTCCATCGATTTCTACTCAACGGCTAGGGAGACAGATGGGTAGATTCACAACAGACCTCAATCCACCCGACAAGAGGCACCAATTAGAACATTGACTTCTATATGCCGAGTCAGAAAAGATATCATGAATCATTCTCACAATGCCGATATGTTTGCTTGTCACTGGACGGAGAGAAACCCTCGAAATCTACAATCATGCCCATATGCCAGGTTAAGCTAGGGGACAGGAAACAGGAATGCTAACCCAGTCTCGTCTATTCAGCCGAGCATAGGATATTCGCTCCCAAATATCTGTTGGCTTCAGGATGTGGTAGGCGGCCGTATCTCTCGCACGCAAGTCAGGGAATACACCTGCTCGATGTGAAACCGTTACACAAATGAAGGAGTAGTCTACTAGAGAAGTTAGTCGTCTGACAACACGGGAAAGAGGATGTGTACGTGTCTGTCTCGTATGCCGATGTCACTGCAAAATACAAAGCTTCAATTTTGACGAGACGTGTAAAAGCTGACTGAGACAAAGAAATAACCGATAAGACTCTTAAGAAAAGGAAGCCGTAGTCGCGGTGTAGAATCGGGATGCATTGCTTTGTACAAAGAGCATTCCATGATTTCATGCACCGAGTCGCGATGATAGCACTTAGCGAATTGAAAGAGGAGCCTGTGACACCAATGTTAACTCGCTATGAATCAGAAGGGAATTGTACATCACGTACAATTTGGGTATCGAGAGAATAGAAATACCACGACCCACAAACCTAGCCTACTGTAGTGCGCCAACATGTATGTGTGCGGATGATGCGATAGGGAGCCGGGGAATTGGTGGGGGAAATACGGCAATTCCAGGAGGCAAATGCTATCAAACCTTTGAGTTTCTGTTCCCTTCCCAAATGTGTATTAAGCACGATTTTCCTGCCAACTTTACGGGCTCTTCCCTATTTCATGATGACAGGTGACGCGGAACCCGTGGGCGGGTCGTAACGTCTTCGGCAGACACACTACCGAGGCCCAACCTTGCGCGGTCCCACCGAGACGGGTGTCTGAAATACGACCAATTTTGAGAAAGGCAGTAAAATAAAAGAGCAAGGACACACCTGGATGACCCTACCGGCATGATGGGTCCGTAGGTGATACCGCGAAATGTTTCATCATGATAACCAACTGTCGACCGCGTCTGGGCAGAATTAGTATCTCGTCGACGGTGAGTCAGTGTTACACAGAGAGTGTATGGCTCGCAGAGGCGGCGTTGATTAACTGAGATTGTGACGAAGGGCTAAAAATCTTGAAGAGGATATACATGGAGCTGCGAAGGAGGCTTGAATCTCCCAAGATGTTGTCACAGTACTGTTGGACGTCTCATTAGATCGATTTGCACAGAATATGGTAATAAAACGCACTGGGTTTCTCCAACAATTTGAATCTCCTTATAATCAGTACACACATCCCTCCGGCGCACGTTCCTGTGGGTTTTTTTTTTTTAGCGGAGGTGAAGCAAGAAGGGAGTAATAGTATTTGAAAGATGCATGTCCTAGTTCAGCTGAAAAATACGAGTAGCATGGTGAGAGGATGAGAATGCAACAGCGACGTTAATCAACACGTTGCAATAGCCATTTCGGGAGTCGGGCCGAAGGCTGGGGCGAAGCCTCATCGAATCTTACAATGATCTGACTTCCTTTATCGTCCAATTATCGTCGCCGTACTCCCTCCGTTCTCTAGCACTCAGTATGTCTTGGGAAAGTCATTATTTTATTCTCAGCTGGATTCTCCGAGGACGGGATGAAGGATAATCCCAAGCAGCATTAAACCTTGAGTTGATCAAGCTTTGGTGGGTACGGGATACCTACCAGCGCACTCGACTACTGCACAAAGGCGAATCGAATCTATGGCCGGGTATGAGGTTACATCGACAAGATTCTAAAAGTTTGCCTGTGACCAGGACATGGTAAGAATCCGAGTCATTGTGGATTGGCGACTATGAGAACACAGACAATTGATCCATCCTTAGATCACGATAGAAATCCTTGTACCTGAAATTTGGCGAGGATTCCTTCACATGTTGTACGTGGTATCATTCTTCGTTTATTTTCGTGGAAGCAGTGGACACGACTTGCATGACTTGCCAACAGCACGAACCGAAGCACTCGAACTGCACCATTTTAGCTCGGCAAAAATCCCACGATACATCCAGCTATCTTGCTCGACTTTGCACCGTGCGAGACCCTTCTGTATGGGATCTTGACCGATGAACTGGTGGGGATTATATCCTTCAGACTGCTGAAAGGAGTCAAATAAGCAGACATATTCTTGTGCATACGTGAATACAATTCTAGCTCGAAGTATCTTTTTCCATGAATGGCCAAATTGCATTAACGTCAACAAAGAAGAGTCTTGACGCTTCTAAACCCCATTTTTGCAAGCCTTAATTTCTGACCGTCAGCCAAACGTAATATTGACAATTTCTCAAACTTCCCATCATCTCTTAGCTTGCCGACTATGAAGAGAGGGCAACGTGAAGACTTCTGCCCGTAGGCTAGGAGTGTATACAAGCCGTCAGGAATTGAGAATGCGTGGTCAGCCACAACTTTCAACGGTCGGGGTACCGCCAAGGCATCCTTCAGAGCCAGTTCTCCTTGCCGAGGCGGTGCGTCGGTTTTCACCTCGCTCAAACCATGGACATATCCTTTGATGCGGTAACTAATGTAACTGTCGGCATCGAGATTGTCTTTCCTATGAAGCCGCCCTGGTAAGTGAGCGGAAGTCGGAACGATAATTTTGGTTCGCATTGCTTGCTCCCAAGATGGTCGCCAATATTTCCTTCCATCCCCTGGTTCATGGTAGTAGAGGAGTAAAGCTAGACGAATCTCGGACTCTAGGACCTCCATAAGGACTTCCCAGGCGTCTGCAGGGGATTGGCAAGGGTCGTATATAGGGATGGAGTCTGTTCGGAGAAGATATGCCAAGCCCGCAACTTTATCTAATGGCTTTGTTGACACCCGATGTTGCATCTCCGACACGAGGGCCAGACCGCGCCGTTTGTGCAGCGACTTCAATTGTTCGTCGAACCTCCTTCCCACACTCTCTTCCATCATGTCATCACCACAGTCCCCAGCAATGATGTAATCTTCGGCGATCTCCTGTAATGTCCACGCACGTCGGAACCAACAACGATCGCTCTCAAAGTAGTCCGTTGTCAAGCGCAGTGGACGACCCAGTCCATTAAAGTAGCACACCACCTTTCTAGCCTTCTCAAATACAGATCCAATTGTGGGCACGTCGAGCTTCCACTCCTCCAAGCGCAGATGCTCGCCCTTCCCACCCTCCTGCCGCAAACATAGAACATCCAACCATGCGTACTGTGCTCCAAGGTTCAACATCTCGATGCGGATAAGATCGAGATTAGCATCCTTTGGTGTCGGCACAGGCCACTCGTATCCGTTGATAGGTGTCATCACGTCGATGCGGTCCTTCTCGTCTACCCATGCATGTGATATCCCCCACGGATCTTGGTGCGCGACCCAGTATGGGATCACCCTATTAGCATATAGATCCCACACCCGCCGGGGAGGCACGTGCCGCGTCGTGATCCTGCCATCGACGAGCACGCTTTGTCGCTTTCTTCTGTCCTCGTCTTTCCAGGTGGCTAATCTGAATGGCACAATGAAGGTTTTGTCCAAGTAGGGGCGCAAATAGGCATATAAAGTCCCGAGGTCCGCGCATTTCACCACACCTGAATCCAGTGTAACAATTACCGCTGAGTATTTGGGGAAAAAGATACTGTGCATGTTAGGTTCGACATAGGGAGTGTCGGCAAAAGTAGATCTGATAACCCCTCTACCAATGTAATACCGTTGCTTCAGCACTGGAATGTTTGATTCCGTCTTGCCAATCTCGGTAAAGGCAGAGAGCGTGACCTTAAGAGGATCTTGTCTTGCCATCATAAGCCAGAAGTTTAGAATTCTATCAACCTCCTTGATCTTGGGATGATTTTCTGGTCCCTTTTTGATCCCAGGGATCAGACCGGGGTAGCGATTGACCGTAGCGGTAGAAAACTCCTCCATGATGTCGGTCTGCATGAAAAACACTAATTATTTCCTTTCGAGAACGCTCTGAGCCTGCGCTTACTGCTGGTGTTCCTATCCTCTCGCCACTGTTGAATCTATCTTCCCCCTCCTCTTCCTCTCTTCGAAAGTATGATTCTCCTTGAATGAGAACGTGATGTATTGAACGGATGACAATTCCACATACCAGTCTCCCTGTTTGGCATAGGTGGCTGCCGATTCCCCGTGAACAATGTAGCACTGCACACTGAAGTTTCAACCGTGCTGTATAAGAAGAAGAAAGGCACGCTAGCTAGCGCTAAAACCCACGTGGAGTCACGGGACTGTCGGAAGGTAGATGCCCAAAGATATCAAGCCCATCACACCGGTCTCATCATCGCATCGATTGCAGTAAATATCGCAAAACAATTCATATAGAAAAAGATTATCCCCGCTCTGTTCGGAGTTCTGCGCTGTTCGTCTGTAGAACTCATGGTCTGTCCCTCCATTGTATGAATCAGGACGTGTGGTTAAACTTGAAACTTGAAATAAGAATTGGACGGCGGGACGACTAGACATAGTTGTTAATACTATACCATTCTAACATATAATACGAAGATCCAAGAGTACGTTATTTCATTGGAAGAACGTGCCAGCCATTTAATTCTTGCTCACTCCTCTTGCATGTGCAGTGAACGAGGCCGATCGTTGGTGTACCTAAGCAATGCGAACTCGAATTCGGCTTCAACTGGCGGTGCCCTTTGGAAGAACTGATTAGCGCTGAATAGAAGGGATACTCCGTTCCAACTCTTGTCAGTACCACTCTACATCCTCGGCATCTTTACTGGAGACGGGGATAGCAACGCGACATTGCAACCTTAACGACGATGCTAGTGGAGGGTGTTTTGAACTCCATCGATTTCTACCCAACGGCTAGGGGGACAGATTAGTAGAATCTCAACAGACCTCAATCTAATTTAGTTGTACTGGATGTAGATACTATGGTAATCCCTACCGCAAACACTGAGCGAGATCCTACAATGAAAACACACTTCGCTCTTAACCTCTCGCATGAAGGTAAGGGGTCATTTTTGACTAGACCAATATCAACACTCGGTGTTTGAACAGCCTGTATACGTTTTGGGAGGAACACAGCAGTTATGCGATGTGTAGCTTGATGACAAAACCACAAGGGCTATCTAAACGAGCCACAGCACAGCACATGCTCTCCCAGTGATTGTCTTGGTCATCAGGGTAGAAGAAACAAAAGCATAATAAATCCATCCCGATGAACAAAAGACAGCGAAGTACCAACGACGCGTTCCAGCGATCACACATCAGTAGCAACGGGAATGGTGATAGTGACACGGCAAGGAATGGGATCAGCGTCGGGTTCTGAGTCCAATACGTTGTCCGCCGGCGCCATTTCTCGTGGTGGACAAAGTACAACTATGTCCTTTCGGCGGCCATGGATTCGGGTGTCGCGGTGTCGGCTGTGATTATCTTTTTCTGCCTGCAGTATCCGATGAATGGGAACATCGGCATAAATACAATGCAGAAATGGTGGGGAAATACGGTGCTGTTTTCAAATGCGGATAGCGCTGGGACACCCCTTTTGACTGTCCGATGGCTCATTCTTTGGGTAAGTTTTTCCCCTGATTTTCAAGAGTCGTGTTTGACGCTACATTCTATTCATAGACCGAGTACGTGGGCCTGAGGTCGAGCTTCGGAGTTGTGATAAATTTATATCATGGCGTTGTTGTTTTAGTTGTAGATCATGTTTTGTTCTGCGCTGTTTCTGTCAATGACATTGTAATTTTACGGCTTTGAAGTTTGCGAGGAGCAGTAAAAATAATAGCCCGGTCATCATGTGATGTAGTCCGTTTTGTCTACCAGCCACCACCTCCGCTTTGTCTATTGCCATGAGCAGGTCCTTCATCCGCCCTATGTCGACCCGATTCTAACCAATATCTAGTACAGATACGTCTCAGCAATCTGAATACCTTACGATCCCGGCAAAATCGAGCTCGAGTGTCACAGTGATTCTTATCCATGTATAGGCGGCTGCTCTCTGTTTCGAACCGAATCCCGTTGAACACGACTCGTAGGGACTAGGCGGCAACGCAAAAGAGATGAAAATTATCGCGCAAGAGCTTGCCAATGATCCGGCATTGAATCATATTAAGTGGCTGATGCCTCAGGCGTATATTCCCTCTCGTTTGTTGCTATCGAATAGTATCTAATTAAGACCTAGTTCGATCCAAGCATGCACGCGGCTCGGTGGACAGGTCGTACCGGCTTGGTAAGTGTTGGCCTATGGGGTGAATAAAATTTCTTCGATTGACGAGTTTCTGAAGGTACGACAGCCGGTTGGGACCAGACGACGAGGCTGGCATTTTACAATCCGTTGAAACACTATCGCACATCGTCCGTCAAGAACAGGAAGGCGGGACCAAGAGTGTTGTACTCGCTGGATTCAGCCAGGGTGCTAATATGTCTCTTTTCGTCACCGTCACCCGCACAGACCTGAAGATTTCGGGTGTTGTAATGCTAAGCGGAAGGATGTTACTTCCAGAGAAGCTGGCTGAGGTGCGTTACTGTAAGAGTTCTATTCTGACTCATCTGATTGAGTGCAGAGTATGCGGACGGGAAACGCAAAGGACGTGCCTATGTTCATCGGCCATGGGACGGATGATGAGATTATCACTATCGAGACAAATGGGAAGTGTCTCGATGCGCTGAAGGCGGTGGGATTCGTGGTTCAGGAGAACACGAATGAGGTCGGTGGTATTTCGTATCGTGTCTATGAGGGGCTAGGGCATTCTGTCAAGGCGCAGGAGATGGATGATTTGAAGGATTGGATGAAGATGAATCTCCCGTCTGATTAGGAGGTTCCGTTATTACTGTTATATTATAGCATTTGCGATTGAGGAGCCCTGCAGAAGTTTCCTAGAGTACGTGAGCGGATATTACTTGGATACTTCGCGGAATGTTTTGACTTGTCCAACGCAAGATTTCAGGGGAAGTCTACAACGGTATACAGACTTCAATTAATCCCTCTTGGTGATATTCCTTCGGTCGGTACCGCTGTTGTAATATCCGGAATTTGTGCACGCAGCTTGGTTCGGTAACCCAACTAAGCCGTCAAGTTGTGAAAGCTCTGGCTAAATCGTGGATCCAAGGGCGTATTCTACAAACACTACACCTACACCTGCGGATCATCAACTTGACGATTCTCATAGCGCCTCATCGATCGCTCATCAGCATTTTTACCTAGGAACACGGCGATGGCTTTTACTTCGGTGTGAAGACCAGCAGTCACTGCAGCTAGAGAAATAACGACCCTCATTATGAGGTACACCTTGTTACGTGACACCAGTCGTTAAGATCGGGAGCACTGTGTATATAGGTACCAGTATCAAGTTAATAGCTATCGTAGACGAGCGGGAGATCACCACGGCTCATAGAACAACTTAGAAGGCCTGTATTGTTGAGAACGATTCGGGTTCAACCCCGCACGGGAGAGGCCCATCGCATTATTTCCAGCATCAACAAAGATGTTACCAGATAGTGGTAAACAATGTCTAATGTACCGTCCCCTACGTAGCATCGAAGAGCGACTCAGATTGGCAAAATAGTACAGTTGTGTTCGGGATAATATGTACATGATTACTAAAGTACCTTCAATAATGATCGGGATTAAAGGGGAGCGGCCTTTCTTGTAATACGCGCTGATCCCAGTCATACCGGTCCAAATAAAGATGGAGTCCACCTTCTCCTAAACGATTCAGCTCTTTCAGACCACCGTTATCATTGAACGGCACTCTAAAATCTCTTCCTTCGACTACGATTCGGAGGCTCTCAAGCATTTGCGAACCGGGTGGATCCCTCCGCGAAACAACCATCATCTCCACGAAACCAATGTCAAGATAGCTGACTGTGTCAAATTCGACATTTTGAAACACGATCTCCAGGTGCTTTAAACCGGGAATCAGTGTACGATAGAGAGCATCTCTGACATGAATAGTCTCTGTCATATTTATGATGAGCGACTCCATGGTCGTGACCTGATCCCTGTCCATTGCTTATCCTCAAAGGATAGTGAGTCCAACTGAGGAGATAATCGGAGTATGGGAAGCAAGTTCTCGTCTATTGTTGCATCGATGAAGCTCAGTGTGGTCAGGGAACATTGGGAGCGAATGACCAAATGGTGGAGGTGGAAGAGCGCGTCTCTGGGGCACGCTATGAAATCTTCGTTACTCTTTTGACGGATGCCAAAGTGATCTGCGTCAAGGCTGGAAGAACTAGGCTACGAAGCAACGCTCCAAGCGATGTTGAAAGCGTCCGAAGCAATTGGTGCACGATCTGAGGATGATGTGGACCGGTTGATTGAGGGATAACGCTGTATTGACGGTACGAGAAATCTGAAACATTAGGCGCCGAAGCGATGACTTTTAGGTACTTTGGTACCATGGCGTGGTCCAGACGCAACCCCGTATCTGAAAATGAGACGAGATTCTCCGTAGGGAACGGAATGCGAGCTTCTGCATTTATTCCTGTTAAATCTAAGGTTTTCAGCTTGGGGGAAATTTTAAACGCATCCATGGCTTTAGGCATGGCATTCGGCGCTCAGCGACGATTTCAGAGGGTAAGCGGCGGATGGAGGATAATGCCGACCGATAATCACGCTTGATGTCTTTGAGCCGAATCATCTTCTCCTCCAGAGATGCAGCCGCATTTCGGAGCAGGTCAATCTCCCTCTGGATGTTGATGATGGGAGCGTTGAGGTCATCAATAGACGCCTTCAACTGAGTAGCTTGGAAGGTGGTTGGTACGGTGTTGGTGGTCACTAGTGCGACGAGATCTGGAGAATGAGTAAATGTCGACACCCAATTGTATTTGGACAGCAAATCACGGAGGAAAGCGCTAGTAGACTGTTCCGTTGAGGTCATGCTGAGAATACAAAGTGGTCAGTCAGCGGACGGAACATAGTCGGGAAAGATACGAAAGTGCTCACATATGGCTCTGGTGGATGATATCAAAACGTAGGGTGCTGTCGAAAGCTTTATGAGACCAGCACCGGGACTTGAAATAAACAGGAAACAATGTGGAAGGACAATGGATTGAGAATACGGCAACGAGACCCCGCCGGCCGGCATTTTCCATATGAAAAATGCTCCATGTTGCATAGAGCTTCAGCGACACTTGAAGGATGCTCGAGACTGGATTGTCCTTGCGTTCAGACCACCTCACGGCTGATAAAAGTATACCATTGATAACATCTGAGACTTTGGGATGGGAGAGTAAACATCAGATTAGTGGCGATTTTCGCACTAGAAACGGGAACGTACCTGCCGGTGTAAGCAGATGATCTCGGTTCGTATGTTCGAGCATCCTTTTTACATATCTTAAAGGACTTAGGAGGAGAGTACGTAGCACTGAGCCTAGCCGTTGGGTGCACGATGTCACCATCTTGATTAGAACTGGTGAACAGCCTATTTGATGGGAGGCTCTTCAATGACGGTGACTGAGGGGAGGACTAAGATGTCAAGAGGTCAGTACCAATGTGAGGGTCGGTATGCGGGAGGGAAGGCGATGGTGCGAGAGACAGGTTAGATTCTTAATCGGATGGTATTGGGCAAATACAAGTTTCATTAAGCTCAAATTCACACAGAGATGCTAGCTGTCTATCTGTGGGTTGTTAGTTACAAGATTGTCGTATGACGAAACTTTGGGACGTACCGACAATCCGCTCTCCGGGTTATCGACAGCCTCGAATCGATGTAACGAAGCTTGGGGGCGGTGCATTGCTAAGAGGGACAATGGGATGGTGAGTTGGAGGCAGAAGTATGATGTATGTCATGTAGCCATATGAAGTTCATCGTCAATTTCAGTAAAGGAGTGTCGAGGGAGACGGTGGCGGCGATGGAACTACTGCAATATCGGGGAGCATGGCAATAGTCGACGACGCAGTAGCAATTACTCGAGATTGTGACTAAATAGTTTCCGGCTGCTGCACAGATGCCGTGTAGAAATTAGCGACCTTCGTGGGTGATACAAAGAGAAATGGGGAATTGGTGCAGGCAAGAACTCTACGAAGAATGTCGTCCTGCTGCAGTATGTACCGCAACCGTGGAAAAAGAGTCAAGAGTCAAGGAGGAAAGTTGACGTTGCTTTCAGAGTGGCATGCAGTATCACAAGAGTCGTCCTGTAATCGCAGGGAACGGCGAACCTTGTGGTAACGGAGAGGTGTCAGAGATATCCAGAGGAAGTTATTTCAGTGTTAGAAAGTAACTGGTAAAAATCTTAGTAAGATTCGTTAGCTGTAATAATGATAATCAGAGAAATTATGCACCTTTATGCCAGGTTCGACTCCCATGCCGATTATGGCATCCAGCCATCTAAAAGCTGCTGCACAATATATCCAAGAACTATCTCCAGTATTCGTGGGGTCCCCCTAGCTCGTGGCCGCCGACTCAAAGCGAAACGGCACGAACAAGACCCTTGTCGGATGAAGTTCGAGATTGATAGCCGGCAACCACGTGGCTGGGTTCAAAATGGCATGTCGGGGATATTTGCTACTTCGCACTGACCATGCCCCCTCGCCCACGTCGTCTCGCTCTCAGACGGTGTGGCAAGCTTGGAGGACCTCAAGGGAATGCAAGTTGGTCCTCTGCTAGTGTCTGGCAGTGCGTGTGAGGCGGAAGGACCGCCCAATCGACGTGGGAGTCGATTTTGGTACCCAGGTGCGTCATTTCTATGTTTTTTACTGCTGTAGTTAACGAGTTTTCATTCGATCGTTAGGTCGCATTTCTGGTGAACAAGGAGCATACTTAGGACGCCGTCGACGCTCTCTCACGCAAGCAAGGCCTCTCCCTTCCTTCTGAATGCAGCAGGGGTCTCGCGGCTCCGACCCAAGGACAAAATCAAACGTGATATCCCTTACCCGACTTCAAGGACCTTGACTGCGCCTAGTACTGCATCAGGCCTACTAGGAGACATGATGAAGGCAGTTGCTGGGGTGCCTGTGCTCGTCCTTTGCTCTCCGTCGACATCGTTTCCGTCAACTTACCAAGTTGGACCAAGCACAATGACTACCGACTTCAGTAGTGTGTCGGGCATAGCGGTGACTTTCGAAATACCATCAAGATGCACCCTTCCTGCAGTATAGACCGTTACTAAGCCCGTCGTCCCCATCCTGCCGGCACTGTCTGTTACAATACGCATCCTCCTTGCTTCTAACGGCGACGTGGACTTCTCTAGCGCCTCAAGTGCCTCAGGAATTAAGTTTCTAACACAAATACTATAAAACTCTACGAAATGGATCATCCGATTCTTCGTCGCCGCTGCCGTCTCCATGTCGTCGACTTTGCACGAGATAACCCCTCCCTCACCTTCGATGATGACTACACCCATCTCCCGTCATTGAGCACTGTGGTGACAATTTGAAACACTGTAGGACCATCAACTGCAACTACAGGGACCACTGTTGCGTCTCTTTTACCATTCGCATAGCCACCGTCGTCGTCTCAACCCGCTCCGCCCACCCATCTGCGCCTCAAATGGATATCCACTTTCCTTACAGTCTCCACACCTCGCCCATGGTTTCTCCATGATTCCTAGATAGAGTGAGCTTGTGAGCCAATCAACTGGCTCTCGTCACCCTCGTGAACACACGTCAGCAAGGCTTCGGTGAAAACACAATATGTTATGTCCAACAGTGAGTAAAGATTTTTTCTGCCTCATTTAGCTTGATGACTGATGAAAATAGCAGCCTTGTAACGAAATGAATCTCTGCGTGCTGTCGGCAGATGTCTTGTCGCTACCGGAGTACTGCCGCCATCCTCCCCACACCCACCCATCCTTCTACGCCTTTGAAGGCTTCAATGGCTTCAAGTTGTCTCCTCCCATGACGCCGGCTGCTGAATAGCCACGGGCACCCCTGATATAGTTGCCATCGTCGTCCTTACTGGATTTGGCTACTTGGCACTGACCGTCACCCTTGCTGGCGCTGTCTCACTCTCAGACGGCGTGGCAAGCTAGCAGGACCTCGAGGGAATGAAAGGCGATCACTGGCTAGCGCCAAGCAATGTCTGTGAGGCTGCGCGACTGCGTAATCGAAGTGAGTGTTGATTTTGATCCTATGGTCCGTCATTTCTCTGACTTCTATTGCTATAGCTAACGAGTTAGCATTGGATCGCTACAGTATCACTCTCAGCGACCAGCGAAGGTTATACTGGTACCCTCAATGCTCCCCAAGAACCACACGGCCCACCCTTAACTCCCGAAAATCGGAAATGCCTCGTAGCACTCCCCCTTCATAGTTCAAACTCAACGACGAGTTTCCTCCACTCCAGCCACCTTTCCTGCAATATATATTGCAGCAAGTGCACCAGGACATATGCCGAGGACTAGTTCTGAGGATTTCACATTCATCATTTACTCGCTTTGGGTGCCATAGTGTGTGATTTTGGTTATTTTTTTTGCTGCCACTTATTCATTTGTGTTGCAGTTGGATGGTTACAGGCTCATCACCACAGACCGAGGAGTACTATACCAACGCGTTTAACCCTCTCGTGTGCCCACTAGGCTAGCCATCCACCCGCGATTGACTGGGTAAATCTTGACACCACCCCCCGCTGAAAGACTTAGGTGACATTGCTTCAAAGTCCCGGAACCTCAGCTGCAGTATATACTGCCTCAAAACCACTCACAGACACGACGAAGATCATTTTTATGGTCCCTGTGCTCTTTGTTTCGTCGAAACGAGCATTTTCCCTGCCACAACGGCCTCCAACTTCTTCAACACGTCCACCATTTCTCTGACGATGTCGACCCTTCAGAGGTGTACAGGTTGAGATGTAGAATATTTCGCTCATCATCGCAGGGTCAACAGTATCGTCGGTCCCTGCACGTCTTGCTTTCCTTGTTTCACTTTCCTTCGCTCATTTACTCCTTGCAGCTTTAGTGCATGCCCCTTCTCGATCCTTCAAGACAACTCTAATGGCTCTTAAACGCCAACTCTGCCCTCGACAGGGCCCTGCTAGCGACGCTGGCGCACGCAAGCCCACCTCTGTACGTCAGAATGAAAGATACACAAGGCTTTGCGCTGATGAAACGTAGGGTAATTCTGCGCAGGTGTCGTGTACGGATGGGAACGGGGCAGCTTCTTCTAATACGAGTGCGGCGGGTTCGGGAGGTGCTGGGTCATTGACATCGCCAACGAGTGACGCGGTCGGGAGCACGTCCTCAAGTACCATTGATACGTCTTCAAGCTCCGCTTCCTCTTCGACGTCCTCGGCGCCCATCATGTATGTCACCGATGCATCTTTTGCCCGATTTTGGCTCACATTTTTCCAGGACGACGAGCAGCACAAGCAGCTCCACCGCCATCTCAACATCATCGACGTTGATGTCGACATTCTCCACGACATCCGCGCCGCGATCGACAATGTCCTCGACGCTCACGGTTACCTCGACATCTTCTATCCTGCCTTCAACCAAGACAAGCTCTGTCCGATGTCATGTCTGCAACCTCCCAAACTGACACCACGACGGCCTCACCGTCTATCACAACCACCTCCTACGAATCGAGCATACCACCATCGTCACTTCTATCTCCGGTCAGCTCACCACGTACACGACGAATATGCCCATATCAGTCGCCTCCTCTGACTCGGGTTCGAGTGCAAACGTCAACCGTACGGCCCTTATTGCTGGTGTCACCACTGCCGCTGTCGTCCTTGCTGCGCTCGCCCTCGGTGCCGTCTTCATTTACAAACGTGCCCAGAAACGGCACATGGGGTTCATGGAGACTATCAAGTGCATCAGGTGGGAAGGCAAAGGTGCTGGTGCTGTCGGGCTCCTCGACGACGAGTTTGAGGACACGACTCATCAGCGGTATAGGGATCTACCGAATACTCCCGTGTCTATCCCTCGCTCGATGCACGCTCTCTCTCCTCCACCTTCCGAACCTTCAAATTACTCCACCGCCTCGCTTGTTCGTGGCGACTCTGGGAGCATGTTCCGCGAAGAGGTCTGGCCGCCACCTCATAATGCGAGTGGACATTCCCGTGAGCCGAGCATCGAGGACGATCCCTTCAGGTGGAGAGGAGGAGGAACGAACGACTAGAGGCATGCAAGACCAAACAGAGAACAAGAATCATGGAGGAAAGCAGCAGTAGCGATGACTCTTCGCTATCCAGTAAATCAGATGGATCGATTACGAGCCCAGTGCTATCAACATCGACATTACAGATGACGCCTTTTCCGCCCCCGAAGGAGGCCATTTTGATCCCGGTATCCCCCATGTTTGACCCGTCACGACTTTTGAGACCGATACCGTATATTCCGGAATCGCTGATAAATCTGCTGGAGCAGAGTTTGGAGGTTTTCCAAGGAGTGAGTTTTTTCGTTTCAATTCACATTCAATTCTGACGATGGATATTCCAGATATGGAGAGATGCCTGTCGCCCGCTCTACCACTGCCGGTGCAAGATATGTGAGCGAGCCAAAGCTGCATAGGGCATCGTTCAGATAGCACCCGAGGATACCGCTTAGCCTGTTACGGCTGCAGCGGAGATTCGTATACCGTCTTCCGAGGTCAACGAAGCCAACACTGAGGATGAGGATCTCGACTACGACTCATACTATGACGAAGAGTTTGACTCTGAGGAGGATGACGAGGCTTGGAGTCCCTCGGCTGACCACAAGTCGCTTGAGGTGCCTGACCTACCCGTTAGGAAGAGGTCGTTGGACGATGTAACGGAGCCCGTGAGGTCGGGAACACCACCGAGAAAGCTGAAGGTCGACGTCGAGGTAGATGTGCCCGAGCCAAGACTGAAGAAGAGAAACTCAGAGGAGCTCGAAGTCGTCGGGATGGTGCTGGGCGGGAGCGTTTCAAAACTGAAGATATTGTCGAGTCGCCAGCGATGTCATTGGAAAATAGTGACCACTCCAGCTCGCTTGAAGTGGCCGAATAGTATCATTCGCTATGTCAAGTACGTTCTCGTTCCTCTTCCAACCCTTTTAGACAACGTCTGATAACTTTCCTCCAGTTTCCCAGTCATCTTCAGCGGGACCGGCGCCATCCCTCCAGCCAGTGCCGTCAACTACGTCCCCTGGGCTATCGTCGGGTTCATCTTCCAATACGTTATCCGCCGGTGCCATTTCTCGTGGTGGACAAAGTACAACTACGTCCTTTCGGCGGCCATGGATTCGGGTGTCGCGGTGTCGGCTGTGATCATCTTTTTCTGCCTGCAGTATCCGATGAATGGGAACATCGGTATAAATACAGTGCAGAAATGGTGGGGAAATACGGTGCCGTTTTCAAATGCGGATAGCGCTGGGACGCCCCTTTTGACTGTGGCCGATGGCTCATTCTTTGGGTAAGTTTTTCCCCTGATTTTCAAGAGCCGTGTTTGACGCTAAATTCTATTCATAGACCGAGTACGTGGGCCTAAGGTCGAGCTTCGGAGCTGTGATAAATTTATATCGTGGCGTTGTTGTTTTAGTTGTAGATCATGTTTTGTTCTGCGCTGTTTCTGTCAATGACATTGTACTTTTACGACTTTGAAGTTTGCGAGGAGCAGTGAAAATAATAGTCGGGTCATCATGTGATGTAGTCCGTTTTGTCTACAAGCCACCACCTCCGCTTTTGTTATTGCCATGAGCAGGTCCTTCATCTGCCCTATTTCGACCCGATTCTAACCAAAACCTAGTACAGATCCATCGCAGCAATCCGAATACCTTACGATCCCGGCAAAATCGAGCTCGAGTGTCACAGTGATTCTTATCCATGTATCGGTGGGTTCCTCTCTGTTTCGAACCGAATCCCGTTGAACACGACTCGTAGGGACTAGGCGGCCACGCAAAAGAGATGAAACTTATCGCGCAAGAGCTGGCCAATGATCCGGCTTTGAATCATATCAAGTGGCTGATGCCTCAGGCGTATGTTCCCTCGCCTTCGTTGCCTTCGAATAGTATCTAATTGAGACCTAGTTCGCTCCAGCCATGCACGCGGCTCGGTGGACAGGTCGTGCCGGCTTGGTAAGTGTTGGCCTATGGGGTGAATTTATCCGATTGACGAGTTTATGAAGGTACGACAGCCGGTTGGGACCAGACGACAAGGCTGGCATTTTACAATCCGTTGAAACACTATCGCACATCGTCCGCCGAGAACAGGAAGGCGGGACTACGAGGGTTGTACTGGCTGGATTCAGCCAGGGTGCTAATATGTCTCTTTTCGTCACTGCTACCCGTCCAGACCTGAAGATTTCGGGTGTTGTTATGCTGAGCGGAAGGATGTTACTTCAAGGGAAGCTGGCTGAGGTGCGTTTACTGTAAGATTTCTATTCTGACTTGTCTGATTGAGTGCAGAGTATGCGGACGAGCAGCGCCCAGGACGTCCCCATGTTCATCGGCCATGGGACAGACGACGAGATTATAACTATCCAGACGAATGGGAAGTATCTCGATGCGCTGAAGGCGGCAGGATTCGTGGTTCAGGAGAACACGAATGAGGTCGGTGGTATTCCGTATCATGTCTATGAGGGGCTGGGCCATTCTGTCAAGGCACAGGAGATGGATGATTTGAAGGATTGGATGAAGAGGAATCTCCCATCTGATTAGTAGGTTCAGTTATTACTGTTGTATTATAGCATTTGCGATTGAGGAGCCCTGCAGAAGTTTCCTAGAGTACGTGAGCGGATATTACTTGGATACTTCGCGGAATGTTTTGACTTGTCCAACGAAGGTTTTCAGGGGAAGTCTACAACGGTATACAGACTTCAATTAATCCCTCTTGGTGATATTCCTTCGGTCGGTACCGCTGTTGTAATATCCGGAATTTGTGCACGCAGCTTGGTTCGGTAACCCAACTAAGCCGTCAAGTTGTGAAAACTCTGGCTAAATTTTGGATCAAAGGGTGTATTTTACAAACCTCACACTTACACCTGCGGATGATTAACTCGACGATTCTCATAGCGTCTCATCGATCGCTCATCAGCCTTTGTACCTAGGAACACGACAATGGCTTTTACTTCGGTATGAAGACCATCAGTCACTGCAGCTAGAGAAATAAAGAGCCTCATTATGAGGTACACCTTATTACATGAAACCCATCGTTTCACATGTTGTACGTGGTATCATTCTTCGTTTGGTTTCGTGAAAGCAGTGGACACGACTTGCACGACTTGCAAACAGCACGAACCGAAGCACTCGAGCTGCACCATTTTAGCTGAGGAAAGTTCCGACGACATCCAGCTATCTTGCTCGACTTTGCACCATGCAAGATCCTTCCATCTGGGATCTAACTGATGAACGGGCGGGGCTTATATCCTTTGCACTGTTCAAAAGAGTCAAATAAGCACATATATTCTTGTGCATACGTGAATACAATTCTAGTTCGAAGTATCGTTTTCCATGAATGGCCAAATTGCATTAACGTCAACAAAGAAAAGTGTGAACTTCTTCAAACCCCATTTTTCTCAAAATTACTCGTTGACCGTCAGCCCAACGTAATACTGACAATTTCTCAAACTTCCCATCATCTCTTAGCTTGCCGACTACGAAGAGAGGCCAACGTGAATAATGCAGCCCGTAGGTCAGGAGTGTATACAAGCCGTCAGGAATTGAGAGTGCGTGGTCAGCCACAACTTTAAATGTTCGGAGTACCGCAGTCGCATCAATCAGAGTCAGTTCTCCGTGCCGAGGTGGTGCTTCGGTTTTGACCTCGCTCAAACCATGGACATATGCCGTCTCGATGCGGCAACCAGTGTAACAGTCGGCGTCGGGATCACCTGTCGTAGCAACCTGCCCTGAGAAGAAAACTGAACGCCGAACCACAATATTGGTTCGCATTGCTTGCTCCCAAGATGGTCGCCAATATTTCCTTCCATCCCCTGGTTCATGGTAGTAGAAGAGTAAAGCTAGACGAATCTGGGACTCTAGGACCTCCATAAGGACTTCCCAGGCGTCTGCAGGGGATTGGCGAGGGTCGTATATAGGGATGGATTCTGTTTGGAGAAGATAAGCCAAGCCCGCAACCTTATCTAATGGCTTTGTTGACACCCGATGTTGCATCTCCGACACGAAAGCCACACCGCGCCGTTCGTGCAGCGACTTCAATTGTTCGTCGAACCTCCTTCTAACACTCTCTTCCATCATGTCATCACCACAGTCCCCAGCAATGATGTAATCTTTGGCGATCTCCTGTAATGTCCATGCACGTCGGAACCAACAACGATCGTTCTCAAAGTAGTCCGTTGTCAAGCGCAGTGGACGACCCAGTCCATTAAAGTAGCACACCACCTTGCTAGCCTTCTCGAATACAGATCCAATCGTGGGCACGTCGAGCTCCCACTCCTCCAATCGCAGATGCTCGCCCTTCCCACCCTCCTGCCGCAAACATAGGACATCCAACCATGCGTACTTTGCTCCAAGGTTCAACATCTCAATGCGAATGAGATTAAGATCAGCATCCTTTGGCATCGGCACAGGCCACTCGTATCCGTTGATAGGTGTCATCACGTCGATGCGGTCCTTCTCGTCTACCCATGCATGTGATATCCCCCACGGATCTTGGTGCGCGACCCAGTATGGAATTACCCGATTAGCATATAGATCCCACACCCGCCGGGGAGGCACATGCCGCGTCGTGATCCTGCCATTGACGAGCACCCTTCGTCGCATTTCCCTGTCCTCCTCTTTCTGGTTGTGTAATTTGCGTTGCATAGTGACCATTTCTATCCAGTAGAGGCGCAAATAGGCATATGCAGTACCGAAGTCCGCGCCTTTCACGAAGTCTGAATTTAGGACATCAATTACTACTGAGTCTCGGGTGTACACGGTAGCGTTGATGCCAGGTTCGACATAGGGAGTGTCAGCAAGAGCAGATCCGATAACCCCTCTACCAATGTAACACCGTTGCTTCACCACTGGAATGTTTGATTCCGTCTGGCCAATCTCTGCAAAGGCGGAGAGGATGACCTTAAGAGGATGTCCTCTTGCCAACATATGCCAGGGCTTCTGAATTCGGGAAAACTGGCCGATCTCGGGAGGAGTTTCTAGTCTTATTTTGATCCCAGGGATCAGACTGGGGTAGGGATCGCCCATAGCGGAACAAAACTCCTCCAGGATGTCGGTCTGCATGGAAAACACTGATTATTTCCTTCCGAGAACACTCTGAGCCTGCGCTTACTGCTGGTGTTCCTATCCCCTCGACGCTGTTGAATTTATATTCCCCCTCCTCTTCCTCTCTTCGAAAGTATGATTCTCCTTGAATGAGAACGTGATGTATTGAACGGATGACAATTCCACATACCAGTCTCCCTGTTTATCATTGGTGGCTGCCGATCCTCCGTGAACAATGTAGCACTGCACAATAAAGTTTCAACCGTGCTGTAGAAGAAGAAGAAAGGTACGCCAACTAGCGCTGAAAGCCTTGTACAAGTCACGGGACTACTAGAAGGTAGACGCCCAAAGATATCAAGCCCTTCACACCAGTCTCATCATTGCATCGATTGAAGTCAATATCGCAAAACAAATCATATAGAAAAACATTATCTCCACTGCGTTCGGAGCTCTGCGCTGTTCGTCTTTAGAACTCACTGTCTGTCTCCCCATTGTGGATTGGTTAAACTTGAAACGAGAAATAAGAATTTGACTGCGGGATGACTAGACACGTTTGTTAATACTACACCATTCTAATATATGATTCGAAAATGCGAAGGAGATATTGCAATTTGGAACCTCGACGTTCACTCCTTCTGAACTGGTACTAAAGAGTATGAATTCCGCTCTCCAAAGCTAGGTAGACTCGGTGTTGACTTCAAGGGATGAATGAGCTATAAAGACGTGCTCGTATCTCCCAGACGAAACCTGGGTAAGATACCGGTACAAACACAGCTGGAGGTCTCCTTCGTGCATCTGTAACTTTAAATGTAACTTCCAGCATGAGAAAATCGCAAGCACTGGAGAGTTCAAAGTCAATATTTATAAGAGTGGTGAAGTCGGAGAGTACGTTCTTTCATTGGAAGAACGTGCCAGTCATTTAATTCTTCCTCACTCCTCTTGCGCGTGCAGTGAACGAGGCCGATCGTCGGTGTATCCAAGCAATGAGAACTCGGATTCGGCTTCAATTGGCGGCGCCCCCTGGAAGAACTAATTAGCGCTGAATAGAATTGATACTCGTTTCCAGGTTTTGGCAATGCCCTCGGCGTCTTTACTGGAGACGGGGATAGCAATACGACATTGCAACGTTAGTGATGATGCTAGTCGAGGGTGTTTTGAACTCCATCGATTTCTACTCAACGGCTAGGGAGACAGATGGGTAGATTCGCAACAGACTTCAATCCACCCGACAAGAGGCACCAATTAGAACATTGACTTCTATATGCCGAGTCAGAAAAGATATCATGAATCATTCTCACAATGCCGATATGTTTGGTTGTAACTGGACGGAGAGAAACCCTCCAAATGTACAATCATGTCCATATGTCAGGTTAAGCTAGGGGACAGGACACAGGAATGCTAACCATCTCTCATCTCTTCAGCCGAGTATGGAATATTCGCTCCCAAACATCTGTTGGCTTCAGGATGTGGTAGGTGGCCGTATCTCTCGCACGCAAGTCAGGGAATACACCTGCTCGTTGTGCAACCGTTGCACAAATAAAAGAGTAGTCTACTAGAGAAGTTTGTTAGGAATACGAGTATATTGAGTAGTATAGTGAGTAAGGTTTCACTAATAATACCCTAAATCGTATTTGAGAGCGAGAGTAAAATGAGTTCGAGTTACCAATCAGAACGTCCTAAATGGCCCAACAAGCGCTAGGCGTAGTTGGTTCTGATAAGCGCTTGGCGTAATCAGAAGTGAGTAAATCGGCAAGCGCTTGGCGTAACCGATCACGATCACTTAGTTTGTTCACACAGTAAGTGGCGAGTCAAATATGATGAATTGATTTCAATACCCTTTTGGTACGTTTAGCTCGAGAATATATACATGAGAGTACTTCTAGTGGTTTCTAGTATCTTATCGAGATAGAAAGAAAGAAAGAAGGAAATAGAAAGTGAAAGAATGTTGTACTTGGTTCGTACAGGTCGTGTAACTAAATATAGTAACTAAGCGGTGGCGTGCGGTGATCCCTAGCAAAGTTAGTCGTCTGACAACACGGGAAAGAGGATGTGTACGTGTCTGTCTCGTATGCCGATGTCACAGCCAAATACAAAGCTTCAATTTGACGAGACGTGTAAAAGCTGACTGAGGCAAAGAAATAACCGATAAGACTCGTTAGAAAAGTCAGCCGTAGTCGCGGTTTAGAATCGGCATGCATTGCTTTGTACAAAGAGCATTCCATGATTTCATGCACCGAGTCGCGATGATAGCACTTAGCGAATTGAAAGAGGAGCCTGTGACACCAACGTTAACTCGCTAAGAATCAGAAGGGAATTGAACATCACGTACAATCTGGCTCTCGAGAGAATAGAAATACTACGACCCACAAACCTAGCCTACTGTAGTGCACCGCCATGTATGTGTACTGACGATGCAACAGGGAGCCCGGGAATTGGTGGTGGAAATACGGAAATTCCATGAGGCAAATGCTATCAAACCGTTCAGTTTCTGTTGCATAGGCAAATGTGTATTACGCACGATTTCCCTGCCAACTTTACGGGCTCTTCCCTATTTCATCATGGCATGCGACGCGGAACCCATGGGCAGGTCGTAACATCTTCGGCAGACACGCTACCGAGGTCCAACCATGCGCGGTCCAAGCGAGACGGGTGTCTGAAATACGACCAATCGTGAGAAAGGCAGTAAAATAAAAGAGCAAGGACACACCTGGATGACCTTACCAGCGTGATAGATCCATAGGTGATACCGTGAAAGGTTTCATAATGATAACCAACTGTCGACCGCGTCTGGGCAGAATTAGTATCTCGTCGACGGTGAGTCAGTGTTACACAGAGAGTGTATCGCTGGCAGAGGCGGCGTTGATTAACTGAGATTGTGACCGAGGGTTAAAAAATCTTGAAGAGGATATACATCGAGCTCCCAAGGAAGCTTGAATCTCCCAAGACGTTGTCACAGTACCGTTGGACGTCTCATTAGGTCGATTTGCACAGAATATGGTAATAAAACGCACTGGGTTTCTCCAACAACTTGTATCTCCTTATAATCAGTACACACGTCCCTCCGGCGCACGTTCCTGTGGTTTTTTGAGCGGAGATGAAGTGCGAAGAGAGTAATAGTATTTAGAAGAGGTATGTCCTAGTTCAGCTGAAAATGTGAAGCGCATGGTGAGAGGATGAGAATGCAACAGCGACGTTAATCAATACGTTGCAATAGCCATTTCGGGAGTCGGGCCGAAGGCTGGGGTGAAGCCTCATCGAATCTTACAATGATCTGACTTCCTTTATCGTCCAATTATCGTCGCCGTGCTCCCTCCGTTCTCTAGCACTCAGTATGTCTTGGGAAAGTGATTATTTTATTCTCAGCTGGATTCTCCGAGGACGGGATGAAGGATAATCCCAAGCAGCATTAAACCTTGAGTTGATCAAGCTTTGGTGGGTACGGGATACCTCCCAGCGTACTCGACCACTGCAAAAAGGCGAATCAAATCTATAGCTATGTAGATATGAGCTTACACCGACAAGATTCTAAGCATCTGACTGCGATCAGGATACGGTAAGAATCCAAGTCATTGTTGATTGGCAACTATGAGGGCACAGACAATTGATCCCTCCTGAGATCACGATAGAAATTCTTGTACCTGAAATTTGGCGAGGATTCCTTCCCATGTTGTACATGGTATCATTCTTCGTTCATTTTCGTGAAAGCAGTGGACACAACTTGCACGACTTGCCAGCGGCACGAACCGAAGCACTCGAGCTGCCCTATTTTAGCTCAGGAAAGTTCCGACGAAATACAGCTATCTTGCTCGACTTTGCACCATGCAAGATCCTTCCATCTTGGATCTGACCGATGAACGGGTGGGGCTTATATCCTTCGCACTGTTCAAAAGAGTCAAATAAGCAGACATATTCTTGTGCATATGTGAATACAATTCTAGCTCGAAGTATATGGCGGTAATAGCATACAAAAATTCAAGCAGGCACAAGTTGTCGTAATCCGATCACAACTGTTTCTTGTAAGTGCGCAAGTTTATGTCCCACGACAAGTTAGGCAATTTTTTATGGATGTATATACACCAGCATCAGTTACTACCAGATATAATTGAATAAAATCTGGTGAGTGAGTCCGGAGCAGGACAAAATGCTTTGGCAGTGGGCCGGCATTATTCTGACACTTACTAGTCTTTCCTCCAATTCTATTATTGTAGTGGACCCCATTCCTTCAGTGTCTGATGCATCTGCTTTACCTATTCATCGTCTCCATTTGATGGGATGAATTCATGTTTATTGTCCTTCAATGTTTGATGCCCAGATTTGATATCCATGTTTGAAGGTATGCATGTCAATTGGCATGGCATCATCTTCCTCAACATCATCCAGACAATAGACTCTGGATTCAAATGCTCTATGCCTTGCATGCCATGAGCCTGTGAGATTGACTTGAAGCTGAGTCAGAGGCCATAGCCTATGAGAATCAAATGAGAATGAAAGTCTGATTTCTGGGGGATGAAGCTCCGAACGGTGTAGATGCCATATTCAAATATTACAGCATATGTCTCCTTCCCAGACTATCACAAACAGCCAACTTGTGTATTAAAAAAGCTTAGCTTGCAAGAGGATTCGGGCAAACTTGTGCACTTGAAAGGTACTTGTGAGATAATTATAGCAACTTGTGCCTGTCCTATTTTTTGTATGCTATTACCACCATAGAGGTATCTTTTTCCATGAATGGCCAAATTGCATTAACGTCAACAAAGAAAAGTGTGAACTTCTTCAAACCCCAGTTCTCTCAAACTTACTCGTTCATCGTCAACCAAACGTAATACTGACAATTTCTCAAACTTCCCATCATCTCTTAGCCTGCCGACTATGAGGCAATGCATATAGTAATACCACCCCATGTTGCCTAGGAGTGTATAAAAGCCATCAGGAATTGAGAATGCGTGGTCGGCCATGACTTTCACTGTTCGGGGTACCGGAAAGGCATCCTTCAGAGCCAGTTCTCCTTGCTGAGGTGGTGCTTCCATTTTTACCTCCTTAAAACCATGGAGATATGCCATCTCCATGCGGTAACCAATGTAACGGTCGGTATCAGGATCATCTGTGCTATCAAGCCTCCCTGGTAAGACAGTTGAACATGGAACCATAATTTTGGATCTCATTGCTTGCTCCCAAGATGGTCGCCAACATTTCCTTCCATCCCCTGGTTCATGGTAGTAGAGGAGTAAAGCTAGACAAATGTCAGACTCTAGGGCCTCCATAAGGACTTCCCAGGTGTCTGCAGGGGATTGGTGAGGGTTGTATATAGGGATGGAGTCTGTTCGGAGAAGATATGCCAAGCCCGCAACTTTATCTAATGGCTTTGTTGACACCCGATGTTGCATCTCCGACACGAGGGCCAGACTGTGCCATTTGTGCAGCGACTTCAATTGTTTGTTGAACCTCCTTCCCACACTCTCTTCCATGATGTCATCACCACAGTCCCCAGAAATGATGTAATCTTCAGCAATCTCCTGTAATGTCCATGCATGTCGGAACCAACAACAATTGCTCTCAAAGTAGTCTGTTGTCAAGTGCAGTGGACGACCCAGTCCATTAAAGTAGCACACCACCTTTCTAGCCTTCTTGAAGACAGATCCAATTGTGGGCATGTTGAGCTTCCACTCCTCCAAGCGCAGATCCTCACCCTTCCCACCCTTCTGCTGCAAACATAGGACATCCAGCCATGCGTACTTTGCTCCAAGGTTCAACATCTCGATGCGGATAAGATCGAGATTAGCATCCTTTGGTATCGGCACTGGCCACTTGTATCTGTTGATAGGTGTCATCACGTCGATGCGGTCCTTCTCGTCTACCCATACATGTGATATCCCCCACGGATCTCGGCATGCGACCCAGTACGGGATCACCCGATTAGCATATAGATCCAACACCTGCCAGGGAGGCACATGCCGCATCGTGATCCTGCCATTGATGAGCATGGTTTGTCGCATTTCCCTGTCCCCCTCTTTCTCGGCGTGTAAATTGGATTGCATACTGACAATTGGGTTCCAGTAGTGGCGCAAATAGGAATATGCAGTACCGAAGTCTGCGCCTTTCACGAAGTCTGAATTTAGGACAGCAATTACCACTGGGTCTACGGTGTACGTGGTAGCATGGATGCCAGGTTGGACATAGGGAGTGTCAGCAAGAGCAGATCTGATAGCCCCTCTACCATTGTAAGACCGTTGCTTCAGCACTGGAATGTTTGATTCTCTCCAGCCATTCTCAGCAAAGGTGTAGAGTATGACATTAAGAGGAACTTCTCCTGCCAACATATGCCAGGGGTTCTGAATTCAGGAAAACTCCCCCATCTTGGGAGGATATTCTAGTCTTATTTTGATCCCAGGGATCAGACAGGGGTAGTGATAGACCATAGTGGTACAAAGCTCCTCCAGGATGTCAGTCTGCATGAAAAACACTGATTATTTCCTTTCAAGAACACTCTGAGCCTGCACTTACTGCTGGTGTTCCTATCCCCTCGATGCTGTTGAATTTATATTCCTCCTCCTCTTCCTCTCTTCGAAAGTATGATTCTCCTTGAATGAGAATGTGATGTATTGAACGGATGACAATTCCACATACCAGTCTCCCTGTTTATCATTGGTGGCTGCTGATTCTCTGTGAACAATGTAGCACTGCACAATAAAGTTTCGACCATGCTGTAGAAGAAGAAGAAAGGTATGCAAACTAGCCCTGAAAGCCTCGTACAGTCAGGGGACTACTGGAAGGTAGACACCCAAAGATATCAAGCCCATCACACTGGTCTCATCATTGCATCTGTTGAAGTCAATATCATAAAACAATTCATATAGAACAACATTGTCCCCGCTGTGTTCGGAGCTCTGTGCTGTTTGTCTTTAGAACTCACTGTCTGTCTCCCCATTGTGGATTGGTTAAACTTGAAACGAGAAATAAGAATTTGACTGCGGGACGACTAGACATAGTTGTTAATACTACACCATTCTAATATATGATATGAAGATGCCAAGGAGATATTGCAATTTGGAACCTCGCTGTTCACTCCTTCTGAACTGGTACTAAATAGTATGAATTACGCTCTCCAAAGCTAGGTAGACTCGGGGTCGACTTGAAGGGATGAATGAGCTATAAAGACATGCTCGTATCACCCAGACAAAACCTGGGAAAGATACCGGTACAAACACAGCTGGAGGTCTCCTTCATGCATCTGTATTTTTGAATATAACTTCTGGCATGAGCAAATCACAAGCACTGCAGAGTTCAAAGTTGATATTTATAAGAGTGTTGAAGTTGGAGAGTATGTTGTTTCATTGGAAGAACGTGCCAGTCATTTAATTCTTCCTCACTCCTCTTGTGCGTGCAGTGAACGAGGCCAATCATCGGTGTATCTAAGCAGTGAGAACTTGGATTCGGCTTCAATTGGTGGCACCCTCTGCAAGAACTGATTAGCGCTGAATAGAAGGGATACTCAGTTCCAACTCTTGTCAATGCCACTCTACCTCCTCACTGTCTTTACTGGAGACAGGGATAGCAATGCAACATTGCAACCTTAATGGTGACGCTAGTCAAGGGTGTTTTGAACTCCATCAATTTCTACTCAACGGCTAGGAAGACAGATGGGTAGATTCGCAACAGACCTCAATCCAGTTCAGTCGTACTGGATGTAGATACAATGGTCATCATTACCGCAAACACTGAGTGAGATGCTACAATGAAAACACATGTCACTCATAACTTCTCACATGAAGGTAAGGGGTCATTTTTGGCTGGACCAATATCAACACGGTGTGTGAACAGCCTGTATACAATTTTGGAGGAGCACAGGAGTTATGCGATGCATAGCTTGATGACAAAACCAAAAGGGCTATCTAAACGAGCCTCAGCACAGCACATGCTCTCACAGTGATTGTCTTGGTCATCATGGTAGAAGAGACAGAAGCATAATAAATCCATGCCGATGAACAAAAGACTGCAAAGTACCAACGTAACATTCCAGCGATCACACATTAGTAGGAATGGGAATGGCAATAGTGACATGGCAGGGAATGGGATCAGGGAGTAGGAAGAAGGAAAGAGTAACAGAAGGTAAGCTCACCTCCATCGGATGGTCAGCGTGAAAGAATACGAGGCACACCAGAAGATCATGGTGGGAGGATAAGAATGCATATGGCAGAATCAAAAAAATGATGAAATCAAATGGGTGATGGGCTGCGGTCCGGATTTCGACCGTTCACTTACTCCTGGATTATGGTTCCTCGACACCCTAAAATCTCACATCTGCTGAGAATGGTGAAGGATAAAAAGTGTAGTTGAAGTATGTAAAATGGTTTTCCTGTCGACCCAACAAGTAGAACTAATTAACCCTTTGATAAAGCGACGCAAAGCAAGACCCATCAAGTTTTCCCTCCAACCCATCACTGGTGCATGTGACCCATTACTCGAGATTTTCTAGGTGACCCACATTATTTCTTTAAGAAAACTCAATGAAATCTTGACGTGGAGGTCTCTTTGACTTCCCCTATCTATGACAGAGATTCTTTCCCCCAGTCGACAACGCATCAGATTAGCACTAATCGGCAAAAAGCAATGAGAGAATGACTCTTCCACACTATTCCAATTATGTACTGCCAATGAACATTGTGTTTTTTCCATATGCGTGCGATGCTGCTCAGGCAACACTGCTGTTTCCCTGCATAACTCACATTGAATGTCAGTCACCCAAAATTGTCACTGGATGCATCATATGCGGCCAGGAAATTCAACTATACATGTGACCAGCCTTACTCCAGTGCTCGCTCGCTCAGTATCGGTGGGCAACAATCCCTAAGTTTTGGATGGCTCAAATATTACCAGAGCCATTACTTTCACCCATCAAGAACTTCCAAGAAAAGTCCCTGCAACTCGGCTCGTTGTCTAAACATGTGGCACGATCCTGGGGCCTCGGTCAACCATCCTATGGGAGAGGTAGTATGCAGGGAGGGGCCAGGAGAATTATGCATTTGCATGGTGCGTTTATGCGTTCTTGTGCATTTGGTGCATTTTTGCTTCAACTAGTATTACCATTAACCTGTTGTAGAGGTATTGCGAGTCATCAAGAGTCATGTATATATATCAGAACTCACATTATAATGAAATTGATCCTTGTAGCATTCATTCGTACCTCAGAAAATGCCCTGGATGTTGTTCTGTAAGGATAAGTCAGCACACATCTTGAATGCATCTCGCAGGTCTTCATGCATGCGTTGGGACAAAAAATGCATGCATTCAAGATAAAACACATCCACACATGTGACTGTGACCTATCTGTGACATGTGCATTAGGTGCGTTAGCATGCATTCAACTGAAGTTCAACCACACAATTGTGTCCCCTAGTACTTCTGACTTATAGAATATCATTTGCTACTACTTGTTACCGCTAGAATTGCCCAGAAAAACTGTCTATTTGAACAGGAACATCTTCTATATTTGACATCAGTACTCTAAGTTTTCTTATTTTGGGCATGCTTGGCTGGGTGTCCATTTGCTTTTGCACTACCATCCTGAAGCAAATTATCTGCAATCTTAGGCTCTGATATTGCCTTATGCTTCCTTGATATCATCCGAGGCTTAGGTACTGGCCCATGTGCTCACTTCTTCACATTGTCTTCTTCTCTTGCTCGGAACCACTCCTGCCATTCATCTTCACGGAAATCTGGTCCCGGCTTTTCAATGTCAACAAATGTAAGGACTACATATAATTGTAAAGCGGTGAGAAGCTCACCTCTAGCTCAGATTCTGTGCCTTCCATCACACCTTTACCATTCTCTCCTCCAAATTTCCAAGGATACCAGAGCTGGCTTTATTTTCGGACTTCTCATAGATATAGGTACAAATTAATTTAAATAAAAAACTGTATTTCAACAAAGTAATTACGACCTAGTAAGAAACAATAAGAATAGGAGTGAAAAACAATGTTAGCAAGAACATACAAAGGTCAATGTACATTCCCCATTGGGAAGCTTCATTGTTGTAGGGCAAAAGTAGTCATATAGGCCGTGGCAATGTTTAGCAACAGAAATGACAAGAACAAGAAAAAAAATACAAGAAAATGCACCTCTGTCACACACGCAAATGCATCAAACGCAGCCGTGCATTTTTTCCCATGCATGCCCAATAACGCACCTGCATGTTGATTTAACGCAAATGCACCGAATGCACGAATGCAAACGCAAACGCAAAATTCACCATGCCCTGCGGGGAGCATGCATAAAATATTTAAGAATTTTGTCATAAGGTGTCCGCCATGCATGCCAGTCGACAGCTAGAAACAACACCTGACAGTGTTAGATGAAGCCTAAAATTATGATAACACAATAACCACTTACATTTTCTCCGACTCCTTCAATGTGTTTTGTAGTATCGTCTCTTTGACTGTGGGAAAGACCAGTCTCGACATAGATGTAATGGTAGCCTGTGCCAAGCTGTGTGTAAAGTCAGTGTGAGTCATCCACGTACTGCGCGATGGAAATCGAGCTCTGGATATACACTCAACATCGCCTTATTTGCCTGCATGAACTGACACAGAATATACTTGGCGGCTTTGTTGATATCTTTACCACCCAGAAGCTTGGGAAGTAGCGCTCCAGAGGTATATTTGGTATCTTCTTCTTGAACACATTGATCTTGTTCAGAAATAGGACTATAGATGTTCGCAAGAGCCACCGAGAAGCGATGACTGATTCAAATCATTCGAGTGACTCTGCAAGGCAGTTCTGTTCAGGGGGGACGATGCCGCCAAAATTTGATGAACTTGAAGCCAAAAAGAAATTCTCATGCACCTGCTCTTTGTCCTCCAACAGAACCTGGTCGTACTCGCTGGTGGCTGTGCAAAAAATTATGGACGTCACACTCTGGAGACAGTGTATCCACTTACGATGCAGTGAGCGTTGACCGCCAATGTCAACCAGGTATATTCTACCGATCAATGAACCATTAACTCGTGGACGGCAGCAGAGATGTATGTCATTCGCTGAAGAGGGCCCACAGTGAACCTGGATTCTTTGATGGCTGTAGTCCGATTTGTGCGCAAGCGTGTAGGATGGCCATCTCCGTGGGCCTGTATCCAGGTGCCTTCCTCCCAATAAGTGTGCATTCCATCAATCACAGAAAGCGGTCCAAAACTCCGATACAATGAGTAGGATATTCATGTACAGATGAAGATAGCCGCCCGTTCCCAAGCCAACGCCTGATGCGATGTCGGAGGGAGCCCTGCTATGTCTCCACATTCAAAAGGAGATTTCACAGCAGGTACAACACTGGAGGAAATTTGTCAGTGTGTCTCGCGGGGTAACCTTATAAATCGTCTACTGTCAAGGTGATAGCGGAGATTCTTCCTGTTGAATTATCAAAACATGCGGTATTCTATCATTGCCTAACGCTCATTTGTTGCTGTGCGCTTTACAGCCCGCAGTAATACATTCAATAGGCAGGACTAATGATCACGGATCATCTTTTCTACGATGAATGGAGCAAATTAGGGCCGCCGGCATCAGGCCTAGCAACCCTTGTGCCTTATGCATTTAAAAGTATGTCTTCGGGGTGATATACCGAGGGTTCTGAGAGCTGGTCGATAATTTTCGCTCCTTCCTGTATACCAGCACTGAAACGGCTCACTACAATATTGAATTGGCTGCAACTGACACCGGCTATGGACACAGGTGTGTGATTACTTTAGTTTGATGCTCCAGATCCTCATTCTGCGAAAATTAGAGGGAGAATCTCATAGTAGCTCAGCGGAAGCGTCACAGGATCTTGATGATAAAGACAACAGTAGCTCTGAATGCAACATAGATGAAACGGTAAGCTTATAAAAGCCCTCTCGGATGCAAGTATTCCAGTGTGACCCTGCCTTCAAGATTACACTTTCTTCGCTCACGGAGGCAAACAAGGAAGAAGCGACCATTCCGGTCTTAAAACAACGGTCTTACAGGGGCACTAGAGAGGTCATACCATCTGCTCTAGCAGACACTCTTTGTGCCAATCTCGGTGTTGATGGTCTCCTTGAGAAACTCAACACCACGCTCGGAACATCATACGGTCTGGTATCCGTAATCTCGATTCTTGATTCCTATATTACACAAAATGTCGACTTCGGAACTGCCTATGCATATTTGCGCCCTTATTGGTACGATATACCTACAATCAAACAAGAACTGAGCACTCGGGAAGGGAATGACAGCGAGATGCGACGGAACTCGCTTATTGATGGCAGAATAACCACCGAGGACGTACCCCCTCGGCGTGTCTGGGATTTGTACGCTAATCGGGTGGTGCCGTACTGGGTTGTACGCAAATACCTGTGGGGAATCTCTCATGCTTGGGTGGATGACAAGGACCGCGTGGATGTGATGACGCCCATTAACGGTTACGAGTGGCCAGTCCCAATTCCGAAGGATACCAATCTTGATCTCATCCGCCTCGAGATGTTGAACGCTCGATCAAATGACACGCTGCACGTGGCAGAGTACGCATGGCTAGACGTTCTATGCTTGCGGCAGGAGGGCGGGAAGGGCGAGGCTCTGCGTGTGGAGGAGTGGAAGCTGGACGTGCCCACGATCGGACGCATGTACGCCTTGGCTCCGAATGTAGTGTGCTACTTCAACGGACTTGGTCGGCCACTGGATTTGAAACTGAGAGACTTTGAGAGTGACCGCTCGTGGTTCCGACGTGCGTGGACACTGCAGGAGATCACATGTCACTTGATTATTGGTGGGGAGTTGGAGCATGATGTTATGGAAAAGGAGGCTCGAAGGAAGTTTGACGAAAAGCTGGCTTCATTGCAGAAGATACAACAATGTGGGACAACACTCGATCTTGCAGCCGAGATGCAACACCGGGTTGCAGTAAAGCCTGTGGATAAAGTTGCAGGCTTAGTATACCTTCTCCCGACAGACACCATCCCAATATATGATGCTGAACAATCGGAAGCGGACGCATGGGAGGTTCTCATGGATGTCATGGAGCCCTGGTTTCGGGCGGAGTTGCTCTTCTTCTTCCCTGAGCCTGGTAACGGAAGGAGATATTGGCGACCGTCATGGGAGCAAGTAATGACAAAGAAACTTATCCCACGTAGTTTCGCTTGGTACCCAGACAAGGTTTATCGGATGGAGGATCTAGATGCGGACTATTATCAGGGTTACCGTATCACGTCGGGAAATGTGCAGGGTTTGGGTGAGATACTGGACGAACTGGATACTCGACAGGGAGAACTTGCATTCAACGATATCACGGGGACACGCCATACATTGAAAATCGTGGCCGAACACGAATATCTGATACCTGACGGGTTGTATGCGCTCATAGGCTGCGTTGGCAGGTTTCCACGTTCGGATCTGTGGGTAGTTGGGGAGCTAAGAGAGGATGGAGTGTTCAAGAAACTGTCGGTGATGCATTCATCGGACGATGAACAAGTGAAGCTTATGGACCTTGCGCTTGGACAGCGAGTTAAAATATTTCTTTGTTGAAATTAATCGACTTGGAAATCTCAACTCAATGTTGCAAAGCTACAACGGCGCAGCTCAAATTCTTCAAAATACACTGTTAGGAAGACCCGTTACCTGAAACCAATGAGAACAGCGAGGACTATCCTCCCCGGACTCTATACATAAGACAATGTTTCCCACATAAATTCTCCCTTCCATTGCAGGACTTCAATTCCTCACTATGGGGTAGATATCCCGATTGAACAGGGCTACATCACCCTACTTACTAGGGTTCTATTTTTGCTAACGAATTCAATTATGCACCTTGCGGCTGTGTATTGCAGCATCAGATGTGTGAAGAAATGAAACAGAGCATTTTCATGAAGAGAGGGTGCCTCGGTCAGAACCAGTGGATGTCGTCCACATCATCGCACATAGTCAAAACGAAGACACACTGGTACTCCTTAGAGATGTGTGACCGCACTTTATTTGTGTAAGTACTTCTCGGATTCAGTCTTTATTTTCTTTTCGTGGATTACAGTAACATCTATGGAATATCCAAAAGGCGTGTGATTGATGTGCGATTATAGGTACTGTATGCGATATGACGAAGTGATCTAATCATCGTCAAGTCCTTCACTCTCATAGGGAGTCCCATTTTCTGCATCATTTAATCTCTGCTTCAGCAGAATATGAGATCACCTTCGGTCTTGGGTTCTATCATTTTGAATTCACTCGGGAGACAAAATACACTGAATAACGTCCATTATTTTATGTCAATCTAAATCTTTATCAAACATTGCACCGCATTCGGAAATTGCCATGCTCTAGAAAAACTCATTACGTTTTATGTGTCATTAACATCCGGTGTTGCTGATTAAGGCTGTTCCACCTGTAGCTCTCTCCATACCTGACTGATGGTCCGAATCAAATATGGATGACCCTAGAATGGGTATCTATTCCTTTCATTTTCTGTTCTTTCTTTTGATTTCGAAAATTAGTTGCCTTTCGCACCAAACGGGATTGGTTTCAAACAATATGGAAATATCGACGAGATGGAATGGTAAGCATCCAACAAGGGCATCGCAGGACATCTCATAGCAGAATTAACATGTTCCAGGTACTCATAAAGCATGCAAAGTTCCCGGAGGTGACGATCTCTGCCTGCTCGGAGATTGGACAGGTGGAAGATGAGATTGCTCTTCCGTTACAGCGAATTTACACCGGGAAAAAGCCGGTAATATCATCCTCTCTGGCTGATACTCCGTGTACTACCCTTGGCCTTCATGGCCTCTTGGAACAACTGAACGCCACTCTCTGTACATCACACACCTTGGACACCCCGTCACTCTCCTCCCTTCTTGAAGCCTGCGTCGCGAAGAAATACGACTTCGGTACTGCCTACGGCTCCCTCAGAATAGCCTGGTATACTGAAGATTGGAGTAATATCCCATCCAGGCTACACGAATGTGAAGAGAAGGACCGAGAGATGCGACAAACGGCACTGCACGGAGGCCGTATCGTGGAGCCATGGTTATACCCTCGCCGCGTCTGGGATCTGTACAGCAATTGTGTTGTCCCAATATGGATCACTGGTATGGATTATCTGGCTCCGATATCGCATGCGTGGGTGGACGAGTATGAGCGCAATGGTGAGTGGACGCCCATTAACGGACGTCAATGGCCCGTTCCCATCCCCAATGATACAAACCTAGAACGAATTCGTATTGAGATGCTGAATATGGGCTTGGAGTACGTCTGGTTGGATGTACTTTGTTTTGAGACAGAGCGGAGGGATAGAAGAGGACATTCGCGCAAAGGAGTGGATGTTGGACGTCCTTACCATCGGATTTGTTTATTTCACGGTGGATGTGTACTGCTACCTGAGTGGACTTGGTCGGCCACTCAGCGTGAAGCCAGGCTACTTTGACAGTGATCGCTGCTGGTTCAACCGAGCCTGGACAGTGCAGGAGATTGGATTGCGTAAACGTACGATTTGCGGTATCACGCCGGATGGGCCAATGGAAGTGAAGAAGGACAACGATGGGAACTGCGAGATGGAAATTCTAACAATATTTCACCAGAGATTGCAGAACATAGGGAAGGCAACACACAGAATATTTGATATGCTGAAGGAGATGCGGCATCGGACATCGACGAACCCAGTGGATAAGATTGCGGGCATGGCGTTCCTTCTCGGTTCTCCCACGATGCCAGCATACTACGAGAGCCACTCAATCGAAGATGCATGGGCAGCGTTGGTGAATACGACGGATGACACTATGCGGGGGGCCGTGTTCTTTCTTTATCCTGAACCAGGAGATGCTGGCGCAAAATGGCGACCGTCGTGGAACCAGCTCATGATGAAGCCACTTCCCGGGGATTATCTGCCACTGGACGACTACTACTTCACACACATCGAGAGGGATTGGAAAGCTGATGTTGATCGATGTGAGGCCTTGTGTATTGAGAAAGGGTTTGTGAAGGGGCTGGACGTCGAGGGCACACCGGGAACTGACCGGCATGGAGAGTTGCTTGTTGAAGATGAGCACGGGGTGCAGCATAACTTCGGCATTATTGCGACGCACCCATACATCATAGCCAGTGACATATACACACTGATCGGATCCGGGGAATCATTTTACTCCTTGGGTTGCCAGTGGATACAATGGGTAGTCGGGCAAAGGCTTTCGGATGGGAGCTTCGAGAAAGTTTCGTTGTTAAAAATGGCCAATGATGTGGATAGAAGTACATTACAACACCTTGCAGGAGAAAAGCAAGTCAGTATTCTCATTTAATGGGAACACTGTGGTCGTCTCAAGCATCCTTTCTGACTTAGCACTTGGTACGCATCGTGTCTAGTCCTACCAGTTACACTGTCGGATTTTACATCGTTGGTCTATTCCTCACATAGCAGTCATACCTGATAAATATATGAACGAGATACTCAAAATTAGAGATCCTTGTAGCACACATACAATTTAATATGAGCATCAGGGACATTAAAATTAACAGTCATGTCGTTCCAGTTTTTACAAGAGAGCTGCCAAGCGTGCGATGTCCTGAATCATTGGAATCCGTACCAACAATTGAGTTATCGAGATTCGATTTCAGGCCTTGCGGGAAACTGAAATGCTTTGCAGAAAGACTGCGGATTCTCTTGGATGTGATACGTATGAAGATTTTGAGGATGGAGTTGGGATGGAGCACCCGACAGGCGGGATACGGCTAGTTTTATGGCAAGCCGGCCCGTGATAATGCAATCAACGTGTCGGTCACAAACCGTGACAGCTCTCGTCCTTTCGACGACGACCACACGTACCAAACTAACATCGCAAATAGAAGGGGCCGCTTACTACTTTTCCCTGAAATACTCGGGGCGATAATTGCTTCTCTCTTGTCGTGCCAAGGTATCCCGCTGGAACCTATGACTACTCACTCCATTGACTTCAAATGCGATAGGTTCGTTAGACAACGAAAGGCCAGCAGTGGTACATAATAATATTTTCGTCCTGATATGACTCTTACCAGGACACAGCAGATAAAATTTTTACTTTGGCCTAGCATCACCTACCGGTTCTTTACATGCGGTGCGTTCATCTTGTTCTATCTCTGTCCTAGCTGTACAAAGTAACCGAATTCCATAGAATTGAACGTCTAGTTTCAAGGATGTATTTATTATTCGTTCAAACCAATATGATGGACTTCTACCTTGTACACTAATGACTGCGGAGGTGAATCAGGCGCGCAGTATCTGCAATTGATTGTCGGTTAGCACTTGGCAAATGAAAATCGAACTGGCTGAAATTAAAGATATATGGGACACCGAGGCCTTCGAGTCCACATATGCATCCAGCCACCATCTCGTCACCGCCGTCTATGAAGGATCGGCTAACATTTTGATGTGATGAACCCTCTGCGATGGACATCGTATAACTATGTAGGTTCAAAAATTGACCTTGTCTTCAATTGCAATGCAAATTACTTACGGAATCCTTCTGGCAGTTCCCTATCGTCGGCATGAAGATACTTAAATGACATTTTAAACAGTAATACCTGCCACGACGGCACTTTCTCAATACGAGACACTTCAAGCTACTCACTACCGAGGCTGATCTAGTAAAGAACTCGACGACTGATGCGCGGCCTTCCATATTCATCTCGACCACAGGGGTGTTAATACGCTGGTTCATCTCTTCCCAGCTGTCATCCTCGTTGAAACCATATTCTGCGTCCACAGCAATGATCCTGACCTGCCACCTGATATTCAGAGCAGCAACCAAGAACCGAAGAATCTTTTGGGAGGAGTTTAGCCTAGATGGGTGGCCGATAGTGGATTTTGCGGAAAGAATTGAGATGTGCTCTAGGGCGAAAGTCTCGTGAGATGAGGGAACAAGAGGATAGTGTGACGACGTCGCCCTGAACTTTGTCGATGATGACGTCTGTTAGCTCGGCAGGGATTTTCATCGTGTGAATGGGATGTGGCGTGCCTTGTGTACGACACCTTCCGAGTCAGTGAAGGAGGGAATTTTTTTGTGAGTCGATATACCCAGTGAATTGCGGGAGCTATGCTAACACAGCTTGCCCAGCGCATGTCGTCTACCTGATTGTCTCTTCATTCTCGAGCCTTAGGGAGTGGAGCACGAGCTATCGGGCCCAACTTCGCATCAATCTCAACCGATACCGAGCTTCTGGTGTCACCTCCCTAAAGTTCCGTCCCAAATTTAGTGGTCTCGATGAGGATTAGCAATTATTGATGAGGACTGGAACCGATAATGAATTCTATCTTGCGCAAGTCTCCTGAGAGCTGAGCGGCTATATACCTGTTCATGTTCCCGTTACTTGGCTATCCTGACGAGTTTGCTAGGTTCGATGACGGCGCGTGAAAGGGATGACCAAGAGGGGGAGAATGTTGGATCCAACAGCTACGGTGAGTCCGTCTTTCTTGAGCGATATGAAGCCCATTTTTGTGCTTTCAGATACTTCGATGAGTGTGTAGCAGACGCGCATGTTATTTTTTCGATTGGACGACAAACCTAACAACAAAAGAGAGAGTTTTCACTCATCGAGATGACAAAAGTAATTTGGCTGCACTCATACTCCTGCATTAATCAATCAGAAGAAGGAAGATATGCGTTCTTCAAATGAACATGTTCATTCGTCCCTCTGTTTGGTCTCCCGAACCTGGAAGGGCAGAACTCGGGCTTCATAGATCAACTTCAAAACAACCTCGACCGGCATGAACATCTAGCTTCCATCATGACCTCCTGGTTCCTGTGTTGGCGCCCTATGTGTATTGCTAAGAGTCGGCACCGAGTATTAATTCTATTCAACCTGTCCGGACAGGACGGAACATCTCTAAGCCAACTTTGTGTTCACATTGCGAGGTTACCCTGACGCTTAGCTGGTTAGCGTTAGCCCAGTTTACAGTATGGGTTGCGGGCGACGGTAAGCCCATCCATCTTGAGCGAACTGAAATTGATTGTCAGGCTTTCAGATATTTTCCCTTTTACATTGACGTGCTCAGATGATATTAAGCTGGATTATGGTCCGGTGATCATTTGATTTCTGTCAACAATGATTATTCATGAACGTATTTCTTCATACATTGTGCTTTCCCAGATTTAAATAGTATGAATGACACTTGCGAAGATATCCCGGATGATGATTATCTATTTAAGCCCGAGTGCGTTCCATCCCGTACTACACTCTACTTTGTGGTATGGACTCTGATAAACTTCCCCCATAAAATCGTGTCCCCATATGCATAAATTGCCGTTCATATGGGTATGTTGTGCTTGGGCATATCCTTTTGAGAGCGTCAATATGGGTGTCACGTGTGAGGTCCGAACATTAGTGGGCACTGTTGGGGCAATGTTCGCCGCTTGCTGTACAGCCATGCTGCGCTCTCTTCATGCAACGATGAACTTGCAAGAACTTTCGTTGGCCTTGGATACTGGTATGTGGGATTGTCTTCCATTCCATGCTTCGCCTCATTCTGCTGTTACTAGAAGGAGAACCTAATGGTCTTTCAGAGCAAGCGTCGGATAACGATGAGGAAGACAATAGTAGCTCCAAAGACAACAGAAAAGAAGAGGTAAGCATAACGCTACAGCACTGTGGAAGCAGGGAATGATCCATTGCCATAGACGACTCTCCCCAAGGTCACGCTCACATCGCTCACTGAGACGGGCCAAGACGAATCGACGATTCCAGTGGTAAAGCAAAGGACTTACACGGGGAAAAATGTGATACCATCAGCTCTGGCGGACACACTGTGTGCCGATTTCGGTGTCAATGGAGTGCTAGATAAGCTCAATACCATACTCGGCACATCATACACTTTGGACTCTGTAATCTCGATTCTCAATCCCTACATCGCACAAGATTTCGACTTTGGGACTGCTTATGCTTATTTACGCCGGTACTGGAACGACATCCGAACTCTTGAAGCTGAATTACGCACCCGGGAAACACAAGACCGGGAGATGCGGCGAAAAGTGCTCGTTAGTGGCAAGATCATAGAGCGGGATGTGGCCCCTCGACGGGTGTGGGATCTGTATGCCAACCGCGTCGTGCCATACTGGATTGCGCACCTTAAACCGTGGGCAATATCACATGCATGGGTAGCTTGGAAGGATCGTGTGGATGTGATGACGCCCATCAACGGACGCGAGTGGCCCGTTCCAATGCCGAAGGACGCCAACCTTGATCTGATCCGCATCGAAATGCTAAATGCCAGGTTAACATGGGCGCCGTACATTGATACGCAGTACGTATGGCTGGATGTTGCGTGTTTGCGGCAGGAAGGCGGGGAGGGTGAGCATGTGCGCTTGGAGGAGTGGAAGCTCGACGTACCCACAATTGGGTGCGTTTATGAGCACGCATACCCATTTGTGGTCTGCTACTTCAACGGTCTAGGGCGGCCACTGCATTTGCCACCGGGATACTTTCAGAGTGACCGCTGTTGGTTCCGACGTGCATGGACACTGCAAGAGATCACCGATGACGCCATCATTGGTGGGGAGACTGGTAATGATGTCATGGACACGGAGGTTCGGGGGAGGTTCGACGAATCAATGGTATCGTTGCAGAGGAAGCGACTATCCAGATCGATCCTTGACCTTGTGTCTGAAATGCAGCATCGGGAGTCAACAAAACCTTTGGATAAAGTCGCAGGTTTGGTATACCTTCTTGAAACGAAATCCATCCCCATATATGATACCCAGCTATCGGCGGCGGAAGCATGGGAAGTCCTCGTGGACGTCATGGATACTTGGTTTCGGGGGCAGTTGTTCCTCTTCTACCCTGAGCCTGGGGACGGAAGCAAGTATTGGTGCCCGTCATGGAATCAACTCATGGAATACAAGGCTATCGCACCTGGCTTCACCGGGTTCCCAGGCGATGTTTGGCGGATGAATAATCCGGGTGCTGACTTGTTTGTGCCAGCGGGCAGCAACATTCGGTTGGGAAATGTTGGTGGTTTGAGTGAGGTACCAAAGGAACCGATACCTCGACAAGGCGAGTTGGTCCTCAATGATGATATCGGGGTACCCCACACATTGATAATTGTGGCCGACCATGCACATCCAATACCCGATGGTTTGTATACTGTATTAGGCGGGTTCACTTCCACTTCGCGTACAGAACACTGGATAGTTGGGCAGCTAACAGAGGACGGGATGTTTAAGAAATTGTCGGTGTTTCGTTCAGTGGGTAGTGAACTACCGAGACTTAGGCAGCTCACATCTCAAGAGCCAGTTGAATTATTTCTTTGTTGAATATATACCATGACAAGGAGACGGAGTCGTTCGTCTACTCAGATTTGGAGAAGAATCAAAGAAGTTTGACATGTCCAACGATCCTTTCCACAATATAAGCAACGGCCTTTTGAAAAAAAAGGCTGGAGAACATGACTCGATGTGAGAAATAGTTAGTGAATGAAAGAACAACATGAAACGATCTGTCTCCATTGAAGTGTGGTGCACATACAACGACACGACATCTTACCACGACATCTTTCCGCAACAATAGCCGCGATACGCATAGTAGTTTCATTGACGTTGGCCCCCGTAATAAAAGACGATTGATCGTTACACCTCGCGCCATGGTAATACTGATATCCATATAAATCTTGTCGGAGCACTTGGAGAATCGCATATGTTTTTTCTATCAGTCTTCAGAGTGGATGTGGGAAGTTTGGGCCTTTAGTGTAGAGTTCATAGAAAGAAGGTATATAATGACTGCACCAACAGTCGACATTGTACTACGGCTGCAGTAGCACTTCATATCTTCCATCGATCGTAAGGAAAATCAGGGTCTAATTACCAAGTTGAAGCTGAACAACTCCAACCAAAAAAGCTGCTCGGCCTCAAACAGCTAAAACTACGGATGCGGTTCAGCATAACATGTGGACCAAGATACGGGCCTATATACCTCTCCTGTGCTGTTCGACAATGGCTGGTCGACCTGGGAACCTCTGGCAACAGGTTCACACGAGAAGCTCGAAGACTGGACCTACTTGCATTAAACGTAAGTGACGGCTTTATCCCTGAGCCTTGCATCATTACACCACCACATATCTTATTTAGATGGCATACGTCTGTGGATGTGAAAATCCATTGGTAACGCATCTCGACGTGACTCCTGTCATTTACGCGGCTAGCTCGAACATGGTCCCTCCCATCATGGCACTGACGGCGATAAAATTATTCTCTCTTCGACTCTTGTAGTATTAGCTGCATGTATGTTTGGTGTTGGTTGAAGGAAGACTGCATCGAAATTCAAGTTGGCGAGGAATTCCGCTTCTTTAGAATATTAATGGAGCCATGACAGAAAAATAGTACAGCAGCAAAATCGGAACATGACGGAGGCGACATTAAATGGCCAAGAGACGGCGTTACCCTCTCTCCATTTTCAGCAGCTAACGACTCTAGCAGGTTACGGTACTCGCTTGTACAATCGACGTGGATCTACCACGCTTGACGGCCTCTCTACTTCTATGTCGACACTCGCAGTAACAACACACGTCGTAATTTGAACGTAACGACCCGGACACCGCTTGTTAGTGGATGAAAACTCCAGCGAACGGCTCCAACGGTAGACGTTGGTGGTGAAATGAGTGGTGCCAAGCTAGAAAGTTATTGTTAAGTTAGTCGTCGATTAATTCATGCACGATGAGCCCTCTGATTGGGATGTATTTCAGTTTCAGGAGTCTCTTCTTATTATGGTTGCTCGCTTTCCTTCATTTCATTTTGCCAGAACAATTCGCGATATCTCGTCATTTTCCTACTCGCCATTGTAAAGCTTTGCACATCGCATGGCTTCGTTGGAACTGTACTAGGTACTATTGCAGAAAATCCTGCGCACCTTTATGTATATCACCACTCGCTGTTACAGCCTAATGCACATGGTCGAAATTTTGACGAGGCCCTGGCTGCGGCACGAAGGAACTTTCGTAGGAGCTTCTATTCTACCTATACCAAACCCCAAGGCAGTTCGGCCCATATTACTGAAGCTAGGGATTTCCGCGCACCCATGACTTAGATCTCATCATCTCTGCATCATCCTCTAGTGCTATGAAAAAAATCCGGTGGGACAAAACCCTCAACTGATGAAAGTGATGGCTCGTCATATAAGCACGGCTGTTGTGGCTTAGCATTTTTATATCACGAAGCGTATTAAATAAGAAAAGTCATGACGATTGAAATTTTAAATAAGTGCCACAGGTTAGTCCTCTGGAGTCGAATATATCATGGTAGGGTGCGCAATATTGGACCGTCCCAGGCTTTCGATGCGAAGTTGCATCCGAGAGGTAAGATTAGCCCCCACAGACCATGCGAGACTGGGTGAAAGATCAGTATCATTCTCTCAAGGGCATATAGTAGCACATACATCAAAACTGGGAAGTATACTAACATCTAAGAGAAAATGAGCAGATGGCGAGGCGATATGTGATCAAGTAACACCTACTTCCGCAACAACAGAGGCAATAAGAAGCATAACCCATAGAACTAAAGATAAAACTTCAAGTGGTGCCAGAGGCAAAAATCGTCATAACCTACGGCAAACAACCTAGGAAGGTCTTTAACGGAGGTAATATATTTAAAGATGGAAGCTTACAAAGTAAACCTTTGCGCCATCGCGCTGCAGAGAGTGAAAAACTTCGCTTTCACGCCGGCGCGGTTCTTCAAGAGCATTGTAAAAGGAGACCAATAAAACAAAGAGATTGAATAACAGCTATATTCAATCAGGGTACGTCCTCTTTCTCGGAGATCGAAGGCTCACCAATATACCCATCAGGAATGGCGCATCCTTCGGAACTTCAGGAACAGCGCAAACTATTACCCATGGGGGTAGGATGACTATAATGAGGGTGTCGGCTATGTGTCATTAGAGAACGAATGACGACTACCTTGTGCCCTCATAAGTGTCAAAGCCATCCTAACAGAAAGAACCAACGAGCCTATCATACAGGCAACAAATACGACGATCAGCACTTTGCGCATAGTTTGTTTGTGGTCCCACAATCGATAGGCGCGTAGCATGATCAAGACTGCTTGTCATGTTAGTCCATGGATGCTCACATCATAGAAAGGGACAACAAACATTGCAATATTCCACCAACAAGTGTCGAAGATATGGGAAGTAGCCAGAAAACGGATGCACACCTACAATCGTGTTACCCAGGGTGTCTTTCAGATGATATGCATAAGGCGTACTCCTAGTTGTGACATTAATGTCAGATTATCGCAGAAACGCCAAGGACCGACCTTGTTAGCTGTAGGTTGTCTCAGTCCAGCGAAGACTAAATTCAAGATACATTAAGGGAGGTTGGTCGACGGGGAAATAGTCACAAACTGTAGGCCGTATACAGCAAGACAGCCTCTGTGAAGTAGCGGTTCATGACATAGATGACTTTGGGGAGGATCGGTCCTTTGAAAGACGCCCATATTGTTGTCACTTCTTCATCGAACGTCAGGCAATGATCCCATAAGAGGAGAGCAATCCCTGCAGCTATATCTCCATTAGATCCCCATACATCAAGGTAGAAAACTTTGTCCACATACGCGGCATATACCTTGCGAATAATATTTGACCAATAGAGCCTGTGATGGACATCGGACCTAGCATGAAGAAAGGGAAGACTTTGATTCTGCATACGGTGAGTCGTCGAGCTTATAAAGATCTGTGAAACGTATCAAACCATCACGGACGGAAGCATGTCCCCTGTTTTTGATGAAAGAAGCGATTGGAATGAAGTCCTGGGCTTGGGTATCAGCATCTAATCTATCTAATCTGTAGTCGTTTATTGACGAATTCAAAAAGATAAAATCTCCCCACGCTGAGGAGAAGATGTGGATACGTATAAGCCACAAAGTGCATGTCGTATGTTTAGACCGAAGAGCGATGGGAACATGCATCGTTCATGGGCTACCAATATTGTAAGCTGATGGGCACTTTTTTTCTTGACTTTTACGAGCAGCAAAGGTGGAGGTAAGTCTCATAGTGAGGAGATCATCCAAGCAAAGATACGAAGAATCAAATGCCAACATCTCCGTTCAAATAGGAAGTTCGTGTGCGTTTGACGGTTCGTCAGTGATGTTTTCTTGTAACGGACGCACAGCATCGGAGTTTTAAGAGAAGACTAAGGGTGGGTTTGTGCAATAGCGGTACAGCCTGAGACACTCAATAAAATCAGATAGAAGATCAGTGCTAGCTTTGTGCATCGCTTTATATAAACACGTCCGTTGGATGGGACACCTTGATGAAGTCTTGTTGTGATATTCCCGGCTTGAGCGGCATGTCGTAAAATTCTGTTTCGAGACACAGATATCTCGACAATTATGAGGCCAGATACATAACAATGGTATGACTCTCAGCTTAAAATCTGCCAGCAATATTGCACTTTCAGTAGAAAGGCTAAGAATCGTGCAGTTGGTTTGTTTGTAAGCCTCCTTATCATTGAAGACGACAAAGAAAGCCCTAAAGTATTTATGATAGGAGCAAGAGAGAAGTTAGATTGAATATGGAACGATAAAATAAAAACAGGGGGTACAGACAGGGAGAAGATCAGGAAACCGGTGTTTGATATCAATTTAATAACAGTGTCATAAAAGCGGAAGATTCCAGCAAAGTTTCCTTGTCATGTTATCTGATCTTTACCAAGACTTTTGTGGTGCTCTTGGCAGATGTGCGACACGGCGTACTGAGTATAATAGTTCGAGGAATTGTGCTGGGCGAGTCCTCAGCGAGTCCTACATATAGTAGTCAGTGAAAACTTCCATTGTGTCTGTCTTTCGTCAATGCATCTCGTGGGACGCTCTCTTGATGTCCAGATGAGTATAAATAGATAAGCCATGGATGGTGGTGTATGGTGTGTACGTTAGCATAAGGTCCTGATCGGGAATGGCTATGGCTACAGAAAATATGTGTTGCGGCTTCGGACCCAGAAGGCTCGTTCTATTATAGTCACATGATGTGTCGGACCTATATGAAGGTAATATCAGCAAATTAACGGTTTGAAAAGTGACACTGCCTGCAATGTTGAGCCTACAAAGGTTCGTGCACCTAACTTCATTCCGAAGCTACACCTTGAATAAGTTCAGCACCGAAATGAAAGCGAGCAAAGAGGTACTTGAAATCCGGCCCACGGCCCGTATTCCAACTGATTCATCATTTGACGCTACCACCGTCCGCCGTATTATCCTCCTACCATCATCTTCTTATTATTCGTCTTGTAATTTATTGCTCTGATTGGTTGACTATGGTGAGCATGTCTCGACCGGCTCTCAATTTTCCTTTATCGATTCATTCTCCACATAGGAGCACACCTGACGAGATAGGGCAGGCGACAGGAATGAAGAGGACGCGTTTACCGTGACGAGCCATGGTCATAAAGATACTAATTGGAGAAAACATTGCGCGATGAGAAAAGTATCAAAGATTTTGACGAGCAGCCTCTATTGAGGAATACCTCTGTAAGTGATTTGAACATTTCAGGGCGCATTCATTACCTTGACTATGAAGGAGCCGACCTGCGTGGACTCTGCGACTTTGAACGAGATATTCGCAAGCCTGTTACCTTTAATAGGGTACGCCTAGAGTCGCAGATAGATACAGTACACTGTGATTATGCCCTAAGGTATTCCAGTACGTCCTTATTCTTGCATTTCATTACTGTTACTCACCTTCCATAGATTAGCGCAACGTCAATGTGGATGATACGTGTCAAACATAGGCTTTTCATTTCGCGAGATATTCACGGCAGAGAGGAGCATGTCTTCCCTGCTGAATTTGTAAAATTTATTGGTACCCGTGGATTCCTCGTAAGTCCATATTGTTACGGATAATCGTTCAGTTCCTTATCGTGTTCTCAATGTATACAAATAACTGTTTTTCCTCTGAATAGAAATGTTATTGGAAGTGTTTCTTGCGCCATTTTGGCTGCTGGGAGATACAACTTAGTATCTTTTCCTATTTCGCTAGCAATCGACGCGCCTTTGTGATACCCCTGGAATATGGCGTTGACCGATGATCAGAGAACTATTTCACTACCACTAGGATGCTCATTCGATTGATACCTCTTTTTCATCACTTCAGGCTCCTGCAGGTTTTCACACCCTGCAAGAATCCTCTTAGGAAGCACGTCTACTCTACAGCTAGCATATGAGAACTTACCCACGTACACGGAATTACGTGACGACCTGCTCAGCTTAAGGCAGTCTCCCACTTACACTGTCTGTGTTGGTACCCTAGCTTATCAGGGTGTAGAGCTTTCAGCCCATAGTTAAAAATAGCTGACCCGTGGGGAGACACTGAAGGAGACGGTCATGAGAGCTCACGCTGAGTAATGGATGAGCTATCTCGTCGTCCCCGAAGGAATTCAGGTGCGCTCCAATGATCGATATTGTATCTTCTGTTCACCTCCGTGCTTAGATGAAAAAATAATGATTTTACTTCGTCTTCTTTGGACCACACAACTTTCCATCGAAGATCGTCTGGCACGACTAAGGGTTGCACAGATATATAATATGGAACACTTGTTCAACAGCCTGATGACCGGCCGAATCCTGCATAGGAAATTACCTATAAGCATAACATCAGCGTCTAGGACTGAACTTTCGATCTAAAGGGAAAGGCTTCTACCGTGACCCTTATATCGTGGCGCGCATGTGAGGGGTGGCTGCTTGCCAACCGCTGGAATACCTTAAAAAATTAAACTGATGGACAAATGCTAAAGAGTGCCGTAGTGGGCTGAAGAGACGCAGCTTCGTCAGTCTCTACGTCACCAGTCCCATACCATAATCAAACACGTGAATTAGGTTTTAAGTTTTCCTTTTCGTCAAGTTGCTATTAAATGTTTCGCTGTGGTCTGTGCAGCAAGAGCAATTCATAACGATGCTAGGTCTTCCTACTCAGTGGACCAAGCAAATAATTGGCGCCCTATTGCATGGCATCGAAAATTGCGTGGGACGTAGTTGGTATCCATCCATCGAACCACTTTCCAATACTATCTGGAACCAATTATCAATTCTATTCAACCCGTGCGGAAAGAGCGGACATCTCTAGGCCAACTTTGCATTCGCCTTGCCAGGCTACCCAGATACTAAGCTAGTTATCACAGTTCACAATGCGTGCGCTGGAATCTCTGTATCGAAGTACCTAATGACCGTGTTCAGTGTGAATTGGTCCTCCCACCGGGAGTAGACATCTCCAAATAAAATTCCCATTCACACAGCTTGATTACACCTGCAGGAAGAATAAATGATGCTATACGCAAGGTTGAGTGGCATGTCTCGTACTGGCCCTCCAACATATAATAATGGGTAGATGGCGGCAGAAGCTGGAGATGATTGCAAGGCCTTGTGAATAATAAGTGCAAGTGCTCTCCTTGATATACGGCGACTTCCAGGGTGAGGAAGAACCGCCAAACCCAGTTAAAGGACCATCGGTGCATGATGCAGTATGAGATGAACGATGGGGTGATGACAAAAAAGGGCTGCAGACATGCGAATTCTATGGTAAACTCCGCTGTGTTCAACGCGATAAACTGATTTTCGTTCTTTCAGAGCAAATGTGTAGTGACAAGAGTTGTCTGCTTCAGTTATCAGTCCAGAACGAAGGTACTTGTTACTTCCTGTCGGGCTAATCGTGCCGCCGATCCCTCACCAGGCTGTCCGCACTCTGCGACCATGGCACTCTCCACTCACAACGGAAATCAACTTGGCCCGCCTTATGACCCCACTGGAAAGGTTTGCGCTTTTTATCTTCGTGGTGATGCTTATATGTCTGACTCGATAGTAGAAATTACTTACTGTATGTGCATTGAATGGAACGGAATTTCATGAATGCTGCATTTTCCTAATGAAAGAAACAGGTGCTACTGTATATCCTAGACCATCTGAAATTTAGTAAATGTCCAGCACATTCGATTCAATATTGTAGCACAGGCGGCCGGCACAGGTAGATAAGAAATATTTCCACTACTACTTTCAAGTTGTCACCGGACCTCCAGCACCCATTTCTGACCCATTTGCCCATTTAGACGATTTGAACGCAAGTATAATCTAGTTTGGTCTATTGAGAACGTAACCTACCGGAGTACGCATAAATGTCGACTGGAATTCAGAACCTTTTCCATATTTCAGCACGTATTGCTTATATAAAAGAAGAGAAGATTAACTCTTACCTTCTACTGGGAGAGCATGATTCAGATGTCAGACAGCTCGCCATCAGCTATCTTGTCTACAGATGGCGAACTCAGGAATCCATCATCTCCAATGGCATCGTTCTTTCGAAATGTGGACATTTCTGGTTCAAGATCAGGATTCGAAATAGTCCACCGAAAGATATATATAGAAAGCCTCACCGTACTCTTCCTGACCTTCGGGGTCATGCTGGGTATAGATCTCGGTCGTAATGTTAACGGCTCTGAAACGTGTAACATATGACGCCTGATAATGAAATTATGAAAAAGGCTCGTACAGGGCACTCGGTGTCTTCTGTCCCGTTTGGCCATTGATTGTGGTATTTTGTACATTGATACCAGTGGAATGTGCCACCTTGATGAGAAGTCGTGACATGGACATTTCTATTTGGAGCTTGACGATGTACGTGACAGGATGAAACTAAGAAAAGTATCGTCAGAAAACTCCGCGCTAAAATGAAAAGAGTACCTGAGTATAAACAAAGGGATTCTTGAGAGTCGTGACACTCATGAGAAGAATATCCATCCCAATGGAAACGATGATGATACGCTGGTTATAGCTGTTTTCGAGAAATCGTCAAACACGCTCTATGACATTCGCATTGTAACTTACCGCATGACCCTGTCGTATTTTTTCAAACCGTGGTCCACCAGGCGTCCTTTTACCATGCGAATGAAGAGAATATTCAAAGCCAGGTCCAACACTTTGACAGAAAATTTGAGTCTCTCTGAACAAAATAGCTGTCGAGTACTCACGAAGATAAATAGCTTTTTCAAATTTGTCCCACCTGTAGGAAGGTGTGAGTATCCGATTGACGAGTCGTGAGTACGTCACTCACCACTTATTCAACTGGAAAGGCTCATCATGTCAGTTTTTTCGAGCTTCAAAGACGACAGGATGAAAGAATGTACGCTGATATATGACGAATTAATTTGTAACTCGGCCGGTATCCCTGTGTAGTGACGTTGAGGTGTAAATCACTTTCGATAATAAAATGCTCGCCCACAAATACAAGATGTAGAAATAGAAACGACGGAAACAACCCCGATAACCACAAGCTTCAGTGTAAGCTATAAGAAATGGTACTTTGAGCTTCGATATCTCGAAAGAGAAGAAAAGGAGGTGTCTCACTCTCTGAGAAGGTGTCTGGATTAGAATGCACAACCGGTTGACGATGATGAGCATCAGACATCCAACCTCCAGAAAACCAGTTAGTAAGTTATTAAAGAAGTTGCTTTAATGATGCTTACCTGAACAATCCAGCAAAGAATGCATGCAAGAAAAAATCCAATGCTAGGGTTGATTATCTTTTGCCTATTATTTCGAAGGGGCGTTCGTGAAGTCGTGAAATTGAGAGGACATTGAGGGAGAACGTACAGATAACACCAAGCCACAACCTTTCGGGAAAGAGCGTATTGAGTACATGCCGATGACAAGGATACGATAAAAGCATACTGCATAGGTTGTATTCCTGATATTAGAACGTCAGACTTCACGGCTGCAGTCAATATATAAAGGAAACATACGCCAGGATTTCAAACCAGATCATGATAATGTATGCAGAAACCTGTAGTAGATGCAGAATTTTAGACCCGGCAGAAAACCGGATTGAGAATCGTACCCTGCTGGCTCGTTTAGTCTCTAACGCAGCACGCCACAAAACTTGGATAGAAAAGCCAAACTGCAAGACGACTCAGATTAAGGTAGTATAAAGTTCGAGCTTAGACTCACGAAAAAACCGAAAACTATAGAACCAAGCGCCGAATCCCCTCTACTCACTTGAAGCGGCTCAAACCTAGGGAATACGTACACTAAGTTTGGGCCATAGAATGAAAATAAAATGACGGATACGGCTTCTCGGTTTTGAATCCAATGTCGAAGGTCTGGGAGTCAGACATCCTGCCAGCTGCTTTCCAGATGCCGTCAAAGGTGAGTAAAGGACGTGGAGGGAAATCCTGGAGTTGGTAGGAAATATCTCCTTGCCAGGACATTATATACCACAATTTCAGGATAGGAGTAGCCCATCAGGGGCGGTCCCCTCCATTTTCCAACTATATGCTTATTCTCTGTGGAAGCCAAAAGGCACCATTCTGACCAGCAATGGACGTCGACTACCTACAGCTGCGCTTGTTATGCTGACGTTGTCAAGCCGATTTTTTTCCGCCAAGAGTATGTATCTACGCCACCGCAGGCCCTCGACACCAGTCGCCACGTCCGGTGAGTCCAGTCCGTTATGATTATTATCTTGAATTTTCCATCTCGTTTTGTCAGAAGGTGCGCCAGAAACTTGGCCTCTTTCATAGCAAATACGTACAAGGACTCCAGCCTCCGAGTCCTAATGCAAAAATTTCCACCCTTAGAGAGATTCCCGGAGACTGTGGACCCTGAACACAAACACCGCTTGTTCTGGACGAAGAGTTCAAGATTTCCGTTTTCTTGACTCAAGCACCGACGTTCCCGGACTCTCGTAGATTGGGTCTCAATGTGCATCCTTACCACTGTTACCCCACTGTCGTCGAGTGTTAAAAATCAGTATTCGAACTACAATATTCACCTGACGCGTAATTTATCTTGGGCAATGCCATTCATTTCCGTTGATTTGCAGCACAGGAGGATCGGACCGTGCCATGCGAGAACTGTAGATCTTTGTTTCAGTCTCCGCTCCTCCGAAATAGTCCGATTTCTCCCACAAAGCTTAATTCCTGGGAGAAAACTCAATAGTACTCTCACATGATTCGCTGCTCTGTTTCGGCAGGAATCTATGTATTTCCATCAGAGATCCATAAATCCCATTTATGTAAGTACATTTAGATCTCCGTAGTCCGTGGCATCGCGGATTGACATTGATACCAATTCAATTGACTCAGGATCGCAGTCAAAGTTAAAAAGTTTAAGTCCTTACTCACCCCACCGTATCGCCAAGACCGCCGTCAGTTCTTGAAACATTTGATTGAGCAAACCACACGCAGCAATCCCAACTGTAGCCCCTTTCATGTTCGTGATATTTCTTAAACATACATGATCCTGCGCCCACACATCTTGAACGGCTTCGAGATCCTCAGCTAGCTACTTACCGTCCGATACCGAGAATTTCAGCAAAGTCGCCAGGCGGAAGAAAATAAATAATCTGGTAACATGCTTACTAGCCCGCGGTTGTTTTCCAAGGCCGATAGAATGTCAATAGCTTCTGTGGTACCTGACACTGAAGCCAAGGGCTCTTTGTCAGTAACTTTGAAGCCTCAAGCCTCAGCGAAATTCAAATTGATTGCCTGAATGATCACCTGCTTCACCGGACTTTGACAAAGCGGACAACCCAGCGATCACGGAGTCCACTGCGTGGAAATTTTGATCATAACGTCGTGCGACGTTCGCTCCTTCGGTTGTAGACTTCCATGTCAGTTTCCCCCAAAAGATTTTCGCCTGTGGAAGCTAGCATATGTAGCACGGATTTATCTTTTCTTGTCCTCAGAACGCCGTCAGTATTTTTCCTGCACGGAAAAGATTCATGAATGAATTATGAGATCGTATGGAACAACGTGTCCGACTCGCACATCGGCAGTGTTGCACTCCACGCGGGTCGTATTTATCGTATTTAGGCGCTGCGAATAGAAATAGTAGCTGTGACAATGTGCCAAAGGTATGCGTCCCGTTCCATGCTCATCATGCATATCTAGAAATGTAGACACCCGAAAGGTTATATCAAACTGTATAAAATAAATTGACAAAGAAAATTATTGTTGTACAAGCCATTTTTCTTTTCAATCTATCGAAGTCTCCCCCCTCATGATTGATTTCAGTTTTCTCCAATGCTGACATTGACGAAGAGCTGACACATACAGACGGCGACGCTAAAGAGAGCCCTGTTGCCGGTGCTTCAGGCTCCGAGGGCAACACGAAGCGGAGCATATCTCCTTTTCCTAGAACCTCTCCGTCGACTATAGCCGCATAGAGCCTGGTAAGTTCTCGGACGATCCCATAGCAGACCATGGTGACATACAACACGTCGCCTTTATGAAGATGCTAAGGCCTTTTGATATAGACACTTCTGGAATACGATTTTTCGGCTAATCGAGTGGTCCCGCACAGGCTAGATGGCCTCTGAGTTTAGGCAAGACCTAGACAAGGGAAACTTCCGAGTTTAAGGACAAGTTTAACACCATCAATAGTCGGTGCGCCAAATTCTGGTTTAATAGTGTACGTTCTGTGGACATTTCTCAGTCCTGACCAAACCTGCTTCAATTTTCACGTGCTTCAACTGAATTACGACGACAAACATGCGTAGTGAGGGTTATTTTCATCCAAAGAGAATTTTGCTAATAATTGAGGCATCTACTTGTCTGTATTCTACGTGCAAGGTTGCGCTGCACCACACGCTTCTTAGAAGCAGAGGAAGCGCTTGGCTACTGGAGCGTGCTTTTGGGTACTCTCTCCTGCAGTACTATTACGATGGGCACTACTCATACTTTGAGCTTATCCAGAACCTCATCCAGATTTTATTCAATCTCGATCTCATCTGCAGGGAATGTAGTTACACAGATCAAATACATAGGCTTTCATTCTCAAATCTCTTTGCATTAACTTACTAGAATGAAATTGCTTCAAGAAGTTGGTGACATAGGGAAGAGAACGAACGAACGAAGGAGGCCATGCCATTGGTAATTGACAAAATTCTTATTTATTTATTCCAGAAATCGGTGACTAAGTTGCCGAAATGTCACCGCGTCTTGAATCGGTCCCCGGGGGCGGTTTCATTGTGTATTTTGAATATCAATTTCGAAAACGGCAGCAGGAGTCAGCACGTATGCTTCAGCAAGACCGACGGCTGAGAATCCAAGGAAATGATGGAGCGTTGCGGTTGGAAATAGGGAGTAGCAGAAATCATAAGGTAGAGCGAGGAACGGACAAGCATTCAGGGATTTCATCAGCTTGTACACCTGCCAACCACGGCCTCTGCCCTCCTCCAACGCCTGCGTAACCCCAGTACATTTGGGTTCTTGAAATTTGTCACTCAAATTTACGTACTATCGCTCATCTTGTTTGCATCTCATCTTTGCTCAATGTCAGACTAATAAACCTTATCGAGTATTACCAATCGTACTATTATTTCTCCTTTTACCTTGTCCGCCTTTCACGGCACAAAAGATATACCATGCTAGAGACAGGACTTAGGGTTATTGTCTCCCTCAGGCTGGATAAAGTACTGAGTTTATTACTAGGCCGCGCATGTGCTATACAAGACGAAGAGTGCGTATACTACCCTTACGTACTTCCATCTTCTCCGTCTAATCTTGACTTCCGTAGTATTGACGCGGAGTTTCCTGTTGATTGTGACGACGAATGTTGGGAACATCTTGACCTAGACGCATTCGTACAACCTCCGGATAAGCCCTCGCTCTTCACCTTTTTCGTATCCTATCTGACTCTGAACAGAAACCTCGCTTTGTGTCTTCGTACGGTGGTACGTCGTTTCCAAGCTATCATCTGTTCGCATCTCCGCCCAATATTCTCTCAATATTAATGCGCATTGTTCAGACGATGGTAACATACAGAATTCTTATGCAAACATGCACCTCGTTTTTCTAAACTCTATACTTCGCTGGGGATCAATATGAAAAAAGAATGGAGAACAATAGAAGCAACGTACTCGTTTAACCGTCATTCATATGCTCATCACGACCCAGCACGTAGAAGAAGACGACGCTTGATCGCTTTGCGAGCCTCACCGTCCGATCGTCCGCCGCCTCCAAATGACTGTCAGCATGAATTTGTCCCCTCCATTCCTGCCGTTCACTTCTCATTGGCGTATTACCCTCATTTTCCAAAGGTGCGTGGTGCACTGAAGGAAAGACACAACGGCAATTTAGGTTGACTTTCCTCAGGGAGGCGAAGCTGATACCCTTGATCGAAGATCCCAACACCGATGTCGATCGAATCTCCGAGGACTTCAGACCTCTGCAGCCCGAAGCTCGACTTGAAAAGTGTCAGGTAGGATCGGCGTCCCTTCATTGAACATTGTGTCAGCTGAGTGGCGTCCGCTGTCGACACCAATACGCGAGAATATCTTGTTCATCGACGAAGGAACTGCTGTAGTCACTGTGAACCTTGGTTGCCAGATAGCGTAAGGAGAATAAGGGAAGATGGCTACCATAGATGTTTGCCAAACACGAATAGGCGAGTCCGCCGATCGGCTTCTCTTATCCATACAAGCCTCGGTACAAGAGAATGCCCGTATAGCTATCTGAAGAAGGAAAGCCTCAGTAAATTGCAATCCAGATATGGAGCGCTTGACAGGACGAACTGATGCTTCAGGAGCCTTCGGTTGTTCAAACCCAGAGCAGCAAATCCGGCTAAGAGGCGAGAGCTTAGGCGGCGACGGAGGACTCCAGACCGTCATGGGAAAAATCAGGGTCGAGACACCAAGCATATTCTGTTGGCTACGATGAGTCCAAGACAATACATCAAAACAGAATCAGCACACCTGGGGCTGTGATGTTCCAGGTAGAAGCTCCCATTTCTTCGGAGAAAGTGGTGTCGAATCGCTCCGGTATCAACGAGTTACTGTGATTGCACAGCAAGAGTGATCCAGTAGCCACAGGGTCGACTAACGAGATAGCTTATTCAGAATCCGCTTTCAAAGAGATCCTGCTGTAATAAATACATACCAAATCCCGATCAGCGCATTGACAGTAACTTTACACGGTCGGGAAAAGGGTGTGAAAGAGCCAAGAGACGATTAGGGCTTCACAATACGACAACTTCAGACTCGAATCAGCTAAATTAGACAGATAAATGCCAACGAACGCACATGAATTGTTCAGCCCAAGAAATTGAGAATACCGAGGGAACAGATCCAGCCGAATGCGTTCATACAGCTGCAAGAGTCCCATCACGGTCAACGTTGATAGTGAACAACCAAGAAAGTGCAGCTCACATCATGCGCTTGCGCCATGAAAGTCGTGAAATCACGAATGACAAAGCTGGTCCTCTCGTGGCTGTTCGAACCAGCCGCAACTTGAACGGTATGAGCCACGATGTGTGTTCGTCGCAAGAAACCCTCAAACATACCGCTCAGAATTTCAGAAATATGTTCTGCGGCGAGCGACACCTCAGAGGTATCGTTGATGGTAGGAGGAAGAAGACGCATTGTTGTTTGTATCACTTTAGCCAATGTCGGTTGCGCGGGCCGACTTGCCTCGATCAAGGAGAGGACGGCTGACTGACGGCTGTTTTCTTTCCTCTCGTTCTTACTTTTCTTCTTTTCGTTATCTATTCTTTTTTGAGGTATTTGCTTAGTGCCAAACTGGGGAAACTAGGTTCACCAAAATCTCTGTAGTGTCGGCGGTCTTTTACCTAGCGCCAGCGTTACCAAGTCAATTCACCGGGTGCCAGTTCACACTGAACACCAACAGACATCTTTGAAATCGGCTCCGTAGCAATGGAAACGTGTTGAAACGCGTGATGTTAGTCTTTGTATCAAAAGCGTTGGATATGCGTGCTTACATTGACTTCGTGTACTTCAAGTGTAGCTTGGATGCTGACGGACGCCCTTGATGTCTGAGCAGCATCGGTACAGACGTTTCCAGATAGCAGGGATGCCGTATCGACCGATGCCTGCAGGGACAACAATAAGAAAACGCGCTCCTGAAAATAATGTACGAATCACACCTCGAGGTTATCGCTGAGTTCTGATGACGGAATATCCTCTATGATCACCTCGCCCTGTCGAACAACACTTCTCAGACGCCCCTCAACTATGCTGGACACGGCGGATTCGATACCACAGGAACCATCGTTCCGAAGTAGCTACAAAAGTCGAAAAACAGAGGGTGGAGATTATCTAAGACGTACAAACGTTTCTCGAAAGAAACACTCCGGGCGAGGAAATCCGTGGCAACGCTTATCAAGACAATCATCATCATTGTGAACACCGACACTTGTGCCCTTGCACGAAGGAAAGACGAATGCCACGGGCGAGAGGTGGGGATGGGGATGGACCGGAAGAATAGACGATATAATGACCACAATGCTTGTTGGAAGACGACCACCACCACCATGAACGCGGATGACACCATAGACGTGAACACCCTCAGGTTGGACTGAGCGCGCACGACCCTCAGCAATATCGGCCTGGGTGCATCGTCGATGCCCGTCGTCGCTGCAAGTGTCTGGACAATGGCAACCGCGTCGACCGTCTTGGGAACCATCAGCTGCCCGATGACACCTGGGCGAGCCGTGTCATCCAGGGCGGTTTCTACGGCGTCGGAAAGGCGGGTTGGGCTGACAGTCACAAAGACGATGGGCCCGAGAAGTCCATTGATAACGCCTGGGGTGAAAGCATCGCATTTCGAAAGGTCGAGGTCATCACTGGTAATCGCGCGTACCCTGCAGTCAAGGACGACCGCGGAGGCAGGCGCCTAGTTTTAGTTCTGCTTACCACACAATATTATAAATACCGGTAAATTTCCCAAAGAGATTAATGAGGTAATAATACAATGCATGCGTGCTTAGAGCGGCGTGAACGGCGTCAAATATCCTAGAGAATAGATATCTCCACACATGGAAACATCGACGGAATGGGAACTGACGCACCAAAGCGACGCAACCTGTCAAATGGAGATCAGTAAACTGAAATACATCCATAGAGAAGTATTGCCACACGGAGTATCTGTATACCCACCAGTCGTTCGGGTAATTCTTGTAATAAACGATTGCTTGCAAATTCGATATTCCAAAGAGGCTATTGACTTGTGAGTAAGGGAGAAAAGCTGCTATAGCAGTGCATATGGTTTGCATTGCGGCCATTGTAGCCCCTACGTGAAGTGCATGAAGTGTTATTCCTAGGGATGGAATATCAGGTGAATTGATTGTAGAGTCCATAGTTCGAAGGTTGGGGAGGGAGATACCATCTGAACTCGTAAGGCTGGCCCTTATATGGCATTAATTCAGATGTGGACAACTTTGAAAAGGATGATAAATTCAGAAAGAACACTGTCGATGAGTGATGTGATATCGAGGACTGATTCTTCCATTCGAAACAGATGAATTTGTATCGTCTGGAGTAATTGTGGATGTTCGGGGAGACCGCTACTAACCTAGAATGGCTTCCTATTGAACGCATGGTGAGCTTTGATTTAGATAGAGACAACACCCCCCGCCATCGAGGAGCTTCAAAATAGAAGGGGATAGTAGCGAGGAGTGCTTGTGTTCAATTGTCTCTCACTGCAAGTCTATCTGTGTCCTCTTCATATGTAGAACAGGGAGAACAGAAGTAAAAACAGCGAAGGAAGAGCTTGGTGAGAGGCTCCCTCTCTCTAAACGAATGACGACACGTTCAACATTGTCTACAATTAGCCACTCTGGCCACTCCATGGTCGTCAGCGAACGAGCCCGCGCTGCTCGTCTCGCCAACACGGGCTCCGCCCTCCGACACGTTATCTTTCCAATCGGGGTGCAGCGGCGCTGTCCCTCTTCCTTCCGACTACCTCTTACCAGCTCCTAATCATCCCCTCGTCTCCCATTCGACGATATCTTCGTGAAGAACATAAATTGCGATGTTGTCCCTCCTCCGCTTCCTCGGAAAGTCGTTCCTTGGACGGAGTAAAGGCTTATGAAGAGAGAGGAGTGCTTCGACCTCAATGACAGCGACGATGACGATTCTCTATTTTATCAATCCTGTCTGCAAAAGGAGAGTATTTCGATACGGGATGTCATGAATAGGTTGACGTTAACGTTCAAGGAGCAGCGAAGATGCTGATGGTGCTAGTCTAAGCATTTCAGGTCCTCATGTTCTTCGTAGAATTTTTATCATCCCCACCGGATTCCTCCCGGTTCATGTATATATCCTTATCTGTATTTATACCTAGCTTCACTTTCCCACTTTGGATTTATACCCAATTGCAATTCCTCGTGCATATGTATCATTCGTCCTGATCCCGCCTGCAAACCACGTCTCCTTACTCAATCAAAAGCCACATACGCGCATAATCATCAGTACTTCTGATGTAGAGCAGGTGTGTTGCACTATTGACCTTTTCGACCACCACAAACGCTCCCACACAGATTGTGTATACTGCACAACTCTGCGCATTGTTGACAGACTAGAAGCTAAATTCTGCTCCATCTCATCTTTTAAGCCGCGTTTTCATTGCATGAGAGCAGATGAGCGCTTGAAATTCCTGGAAAGATTCGATGTCTGCTTTTCTACCTCCACGCGACAGTCGGCATGCTTTTCACTCTGACGTGGTATCTTGACCAATGACTGATGACCTAGACAAGCTCCACCCCTTTCAGCAAAGATTGACCTTCCAAAAATTCATGCGAGGCGAAAGCCCATGGCTTTTCTCATTCCCTAAGACTGGTATCCACGGCAGGACCGGCAATACGTTGGTCGACCATCGAATACCATGTTCATCGTAACACAGGGATCATCTGGTTTAAGAATTCGATCACCATCTTAATTCACGTAATGCTAACTTTCGGTACAATTGCTGTTAGCAATGCAGGTTCTGGAATTAACCTTAGCTCTATATTGTTGTCCGTGTATGTTCATCACGTATTCTAATCTATAGCTGTACCTTCTTATGATGTTTGTCTGGGGTTATTTTTGCTCGCTTCCACGGGTGTACATCTTATCGCCCATATCAGTGCAGCCATCATTCATATATCCTTTTCTCATCCAGCCGGGGATCCAAGCAGCGATTCCGGAAGTGTGTCAACCTCAGCGACAACGATTCCCTGTTCTTCAGGCCGAGAAAGAAGAGTATTAGAAACAAATACAATATCGAAATCATGAGCAACATATCCGACACATTTATGCAATGAATAGGACGTGCTGACAGGAACAAAAATAGAACAAGTAACAAGTTCTTCGCAGTACAAATTCCGCACGCGGCATCAGGTTATGTAGCATCAACATTCTCGGACCGAAGTACGCCTAGCTCAACGTCCGTATTTGCGTCCGTTATCCAACCGGATCTATGGTGAGTTTCCGGCCCTCTAGCGCGATGGCTGGAGTTCACCGACAGCTGCGTAAAGTGTTAAGCTAAACAAGAGACTGAAAGATTTATATCATCTACGTACCTGGTCGTTGTTTCTGTTACAGCGCTTTTGCCTCTCGAGATACTCAGCCAAGATACTGACACTGCATTTCATCTCGTTCTTCAACCATTTCACATCCTCTTGTGTTCTCATGTCGGCAGAACGCGGTGTGTAGCACTGGACAGAGTATTCATGATCTGGTGAGTTTAACGTTTCAAAGATGTTCGACCATTCACTATGATAAGGAGCAATTGAGGCCATGGCAGATAAGATAGGGCATGGTGCCGTGAAGCTGTGGGCAATTGTCGCGCAAATGCATCGAATTACAGGGGCTTGATGGAGGTCTTCGATATGCCGGTTAAGTATATTGTCCGATTGGATATCTAGGAACTTCCCTGCCTTAGCATCCGAGAGCCCCTTGATATACCCATGCAGTCCTTCAAAGAATTCTGTGTGAACGCTGCTTTTCTCTGTAATATAACCCAAGCTGTCTTTCTCTTGGAAGGCTTCGTATGCGCCGGTAATTCCGTGTTTGAATGCCTGGCCCAATAATAAGCCGACTATGCCAATTATAGAGCAAACACGTCGAGAAGAATCAGGGTTGACTCGAATGGGAGATAGAGCAGGTGCATCCGCTGCACGTTCATCTTGGACGACTTGAAGGATATTCAGAAATAAATCCGTATTCGCCCATTCTGTTTTCCATTCAACGACGCAATATTTGGGGCCCCCACATAAAAATAAGGCCATGCATACCAGAGCACAACCACGGCATTCCCAAAAGGGAACACTGAACTCCCAATACTCCGAATCACTCAGAGTGTGCCCGGAAAATAAATCGGACTTTATGTAGGAGAGTGTCGCCCAGAAAAGATGGGTCCGCCATTCTTTCGAGGGAGGATCGACGTCAGGGAGGATGGCTTCTAGAATCGCATGTAGTGCAACATGCAGTAGCCGGTACTTGGAAATTGTAGAGTAATGACAAAACGGATGCAGTTGGCGTGAATCAATGGTTGATGGGGAAGGGTCAGACACCAAGGCACGTACAATGGCGAGCGGGAGTCTGTGCTCGAGATCAACTGAGACATGATCTGACTCCGATGTCGCGAAGAACGTGAGAAGGCGTGTCAGAATTTCGTTTTTATGGGAAGTTATCAAGGCATACGCCAAAGTGAAGTTGTCCATTCCTGGAGAACTGTCTTCGGGGTGGTATATGCTTGTTACCAAATTGAGACACATCCCGATGGTAAAGCCATCTTCCCCAACGGTGTTAATCAGGTTCTCTTTGTCCACATATCGGCCCAAGAGCTTTTCCCAGACGAGAGGATGGTGAACACTGTTATCCGCAAAGACATCCATGATGAGTTGGTTCTGCTCTGCAGGTTTCTGAACATGTGCATCGTCGATAGCAGACAGAGTCATCGACAATGTATTGGAGAGCTTCCTTGAGAAATCCAGATCATGCTCTCCGAAGAGTCTGGATGGGTACTCCCGGCGCAGATCAGGGAACAGAATCTCCAATCGGAGGAGTGGTTCAATCTTGTGGTCAATATTTGGAATATCCCTAGGAATCCACCTAGTGGAACCATTTCTGGAAAGCTCCATACAATCCATCAACATTCTATCTTTCTCCTCTCGTATTTCACCCCAGTGAGGGTGGAAAAGCTCCTTGGCCCGCGTGACGTCATCTGGGGGCAATCCAGCAAGAGCCTGGATACTGAGACGATGGACAGCCAGAGCCGACGATCTTTTGTATAACCAGTGAAGCGCATCAACTCCATTTTTGATATATGAATGGCCTCCAAACATAGTCCTGCATACCTTGGACACTATTGCAAAGAAAATTACAATAGCCATGAGGAGCAATGTGAGGCCGGGGTTAAAGGAAGGAAATATAAGGCCATAGAAAAACGTGATGACGGAAAGATGTAACAGGAGTTGTAGGAAGATGATGTAGATGTGGACTGGCCAATTGATTTGATCTGTGTAACCAACATGTTGAGTATGTGCACGACTTTTGAGTTGTTCAGTGATGGTCCACAGATAATGGGAATACCCTGTGTCTAAGAGAATGGCGAGAAATGCAGTTATAAGACTGAGAACAAGACTCGTCAACAACAGCACATGCGACACAACATCATTGCGGTCAGGAGTAAAATGAGCAGTAGGGTCAGTGTTGGAAGTGATGATATTGTCAATGGAAGTGCCATTAGCTAGCGCCCGTTGAATATTGATCTGATCAAACAATAGAAGGGCCGCGAGTTTCTGATAGTCTGGCTTCGAATTTGCTGAAGATTGTATAACGAAGGCGGTGACAACCGAAGAAAAGAGTCCTGCCTATAAGAGAAATTGTATTTGATAAGACTTCAGACACTTTGACAGAATCAGCTCACGAAAACCAGGATGACATTCAGTTTTGCTCTCTGTTCTGCAACCATGTTGACGTGACAATCCCGACTTTCATCCAAATAGACTCTCCAGACACTTGATGTTGGTCCTGCTTCTTCAATAGGCAGATTTGGCACATATGCTCGAGAGTCACCTAGAATAGCCTGTGAGTACAGGGTTAATCTTTAACCAAGCACACATACCAGTTGGCACTCCCTCAGAGCCAGTCGCTTGGCATGATAGACCAAATATGGATGGGTGTCTTGTTCTGGCTCGACGTGTCGTAGCCCCCTCCTCAGGTAAGGGTATAGACATCCTTTCCCCTGTCATACTGGTATCGTATATTGAGCGATGGGAATTTTCATGCATGTCCAATGAAGTTTGGATAGGTATGGCTGCGTTCAATTCATCGGGGGCTCCAATCCCTGAGTCGCCGTTGAACACAGGATCATGTGAGGTTTCGTCTTGAATGTCGGAGGGCATATGGCCTATTGGGAGGGGTAAAGAGAAACAATACAGCAAGAACAAGGCGATGGCCCTTTGTAGTACGATTCTAATGTTGGTATACTCACATATTACGGAAGACACCAAGAAGTGTATAGCACCTTACTAAAGTTGCCGTTCCTTTGCGGCCCTTTAAGTACCTATGACTGCGATTATGAAATTGAGTGGAAGTGGCACGGAGAAGGTGAAAATGAGATTACGTATGATTTCTCTTTTCTTCCACCTTTAGAAATGAACAACTTCAAATCCTGCACTCCATCAATCATGTTACGAACTATTGTGATCTCTGCATCATTGGACTCAGGATGGTGCAAGTCATCGTCTCAAGTGTTGGCAGGCATATCGTGTTCCATGATGGGAGTACATAGCACACGAGAGGAGATACTGCAAGACTGAGGCAATACATAGCAGAAGATACCGCAACATCGAGGTAGCCACTATATGTACAAATATAATGCTAGCATCAGTCACATTTAAGCAAGAATAGACGTATCAAGTTCACAGCGATTGCAAGAATAGAATACTAGTCAATAACGACTAACCAATCCTGTGCAGCGCTTGTCTACCGAATACAAGACTGACCTGCTCCGGTTATATCGATACCTGGTATTTGCACATATTTGTTTTTACTATATAAAGTAGTATGACCCCAGAGACATTCTGTGCTACATATAAGGCAAGTAAAAATTCATTCTAGTTTATTTGAAAAGAAACCAATTTACTATGTATTTTTATGTACATAGATCTAAATGTGATAATATTTTTTTTCAACAATCATGATATTCAAGCAATAAAAATAAATCCTTGTGACTGCAAATAAGGACACTGTCAAAAGTTGCTTATCCCTTTGCATATGGTACCCTCATAGTGTCGAAGGTTAGCGTGACTAACCGCACATCTTGTTCCATGAGGAGCCGGTAAATACCGATAATGCATGAGTGTGTGGAAGAAGAGCTGCCTGAACTTCAACAACATGTAATGGTCTGTTCCATATCGTCTATCTCTTGTACTTTCTAGAACGCAGAACCATATGTGTCACTTATCTAGACCACCTTCCTTATCTGTTGTTAATCCTTCTACATTCATTTCCTTACTATCATACCTTTACTACTGTCTATGGGACTACCGTTATTCCATTCCTTATCTTAAATTACTAATACAAGACCCCATATAGTTCAATACCTAGTGGTTAAATATCCTTGACAATTATATAACCAATCCCAGTTCCGTTGTGCATCTATCAGTGAACTTAGAAACAAGAACCTCAAAAATCTTTACTGAGCAATCTCATTGAGCTCGATAGAATGATTTGTCAGCACTTTGCCATCGAGCTCGATCGAATGCTTTGTCAGCACAGCCATTGAGCTCGATAGGATGTTTTGTCAGTGATTACCATTGAGATTAATACAACCCAGGCCCCCAATGATTTCGACCCAAAAGAAACGCTAAAATTAAGTAACATGTTCATGGGGAATGTATCAATTCATTCTATGCTTGACATCCAAAATTTCTTCATGAAATCTCAGTCCACTATATTTACATTTCCCCCCAAACTCCCTTTTCCCACATTGCACCCTTCCCCATCTTGATCGCCTTAATATACATACTATAAACACTTTTTGTATAACACACTTCCACACGATGACAACTTTTTCATCATTGCTCCTGCTCTTGCATAACAGGGCTTCCCCTGGGATGATGATATCATGTTGGTCCCGCTCAGTGATCTGGAGGTAGTATTAGTTGGTGTTTCATGTCATAAATAATTCCAAGGGAATTCAAACCTTCCACAATTGCACTAGTTCATATAATCCATGACCTCTAAATAGCTCCTTTGGGGAGTATAGATTTACCCCATACAAAAGTTGTAGGTAGCCTTGCAGGCCCAAAGAGTAGTCGACATCATTCGACTAATCTTGGCCTGAAAGGCCAACTACAACTGGCACACGAGATATTGAATTTACACTCCCTTAAATTGATATATATGGATGTCATTGCCATTCATCAAAGATGTTGATGTCAAGACCAGGATGGTTCATTGAGGAAACTCTTGTGTCTGATGGTAGGAATTAGTAAGTATGACCTTGCTGTTAATGACCTCCCACCTAACAGATGTTAGAGGGAATGCTCTCAGATTGGGAATCAGAAAGTGTCGCACTGGCCTTGACTGCTGGTTGATTCTTTGGGGATGGCTATGAGCTGTAAAAGCAGTAGAGGATGACAAGCGAGCAGCAGAACCCACAGCCACTGCCATGTCTGCACAATGATGAGTGTTGAATGATAAGGGTTGCTACTCACCCATTCATCAGCAAATATGGCTAATTAAGTCTTTAATATATATATTTTGCAATGCCTAAGTTTATGAATATGTGTTTTAAAGTGTTTGATAAATTTATTTCAAAAGAGAAAATATTAATATATAACCATGTTAATCAAATGAAAATATTAGCTAATCAGACACTGACATATAAAGTCATAGAGGGGTACCAGGGGTTCTAAGGCACCGATCACAAAAAGTTGAGCAGGTCAGTCTTGTATTCGGTACTTGTCGGATTTCTGGTGGGTGAGCATGAAAATAGGTGAAAGTTACATACACAATGGAAAGCAGACAGTCGCCCGATACTCAACATGAACAGCAGGTATGTTGTCGCTGTACTTGTAAGCTAAATGTAGCTCGCGTCATGAGTCAATATAGTTTTGGAATGCTCGCAAGGAACCTAATTTGTAGCCATTGAAATATGGTTTAATGAAGTGGAGGCGCTGGGCCTTCGCTGGATAATATCACAGCACAAGGAACTACCACCATCGAGTAAGTCTGACGCATCTGAGGTGTCGCAATAGAGGTATTGAATAGTGCTGGAGGACAAACGGTAGACAAGCCCAGTGCTTGGACATTACACGACACAAGAAACACTGGTAGTAAGTGGAGAGCCTCGGCTTTCTCCAGGAGAGGTGTGTTTCTGAGTTCTATATGGCATAGTCTACTCTGCCTGCGCTGCAGAGAGGAGGTTGCGGTAAAGCAGTGCCAGTGCAGGCACCAATGTCTGTGGGATTAACAAGAGAATCATGCCGAGCGCCGCTGGAGGAACATTGTCGTCGTCTTCAAGTCCCATACCTCATCCAAGAACTCAAACCAGATGTATGTAGCTCAAAGGGACCTGAAGTACCTGAAGATATAATCACAGCCGAATGCGTGAATAGTAGCCAGGAATGTTCAGACTCGACATCTCCGAGAGACCTCAGATGGCAACCGCCTGCCCTAAACCTGAAATAGGCATCGGAGATTCTGCATTTGCCTTTTTCGACATTATTATGTGACTCCTTTCTTAAATACCCTTATGATAGTTTATAAAGTGTTTATAGTTATCTGAGGGTTCTAAACTTCTGTAAGCATTAACTTTAGAATATTCTGTCTTTCCTCCTGCCAAGCTGTTCTTGATATACCTTGTTGTTCAGGATTTAGTAAGTGAACATTATAATGTCACGTGCAACATTTTTGACCTTATGAGACATTAAAAGCCATTTTAAGCTATTCAAAGGTAACAAACGGGGTCAAAATAAAAGAGTCCGGCATTATAACGTATTATATGATCAAAAAAGGCTTTTACACCTTCTCCGACATTATTTTAGACAGGGTAGGTCCGGTTCTCCGGCTGCTGACCGCGCACTTGATGATTTCTAGATTCTCTTCTTACTTAACCCAAGGGCTGTTAAGAACAGCAATCAGGTGACATCATGGCTGGCCATGCTGTTACAATGTGTCACTATTGCAATGTCTTCCGAACACAACTGTCGTAGACCGCAGGGGCCAGTGCTGAATCGTCGACTACAGTGCCGATGATATCTGGTCGATATTTGATTTGGACGATAGCGCACAGTGGAGACGGCAAGAAACGAAAACGAGGGTTGGGACATTGCAGCCTCCGTATCCATGGAATATCAGGTGAATTCATTGTAAATTCCAGGGTTCGAAGGTTAGGGAAGGAGATACCATCTGAACTCGTAAGGCTGGCCATTATATGACATTCATTTGGAGGCGGATAACTTTGAAAAGGATGATAAATCCAGAAAAGACACTGTCACAGAGTGAGTTGATGTCAGGAACTGATTCTTCCATTTGAAACATATGCATTTGTGTCTCCTGGAGTAATTTTGGAAGCTCGGGGAGACGAGTGACCTAGAACAGCCTCCCATGGAACCCATGGTGAACATTGAATACAGATAGAGCAAACACCCATGTCACTTCCCTTTCACGAGATCTTCTATGAAGAAATTATCCCGGCATCCGACAGAGCGATGATCATCTACACATTCATTCATGAGTAGCGCTCAGCGGTGTTTTGTGGTTAATGAGGACTTTGTTACAACATTAGAACGTCACTGCCTTCGCTCGTGACACGTGATGTGTATCCCGGGGCCGAAAACTAGCAGCCGTTCCACTGTTGTGCAACATATATCGGTGATAATCATCAGGAAGGCGTATTATTCGACTGAGTTAAAGCGGACAAAGATGTTACTTCCCCCATGAAAAGAGCCGGCGACATGTATTTGCCTTATCAGTTTGGTATCTTCCCGATGCCCACGAATATTCATGTCCTAATCTTGCCCTTCACTCGTACTCAGTCTGCGTGCGCGAATGTGACGTGAGCTGTATTATCTACTAAATTTCGGTGCAGATATGTAAGTTTGAACTGCAATCAATAATAAAGACCTCTACTCATTGTGACTATAAATACGAATCAGCTGCATGATCCATGGCTTCTGTGGTTTATTTTGCCCATTTTTTCAAGGAAATACTCGGTCTAAAATAACGGAAAGTTATTCATTGTGATTTTTGATTTCCGCCGTGATATCACAGCACTACGGGAACGCCCGATCACCACAAACCATGGAAAGATTTGACGGATGTAGCAGCCAATTAGACGTGGGTCAGCTGCACTCAAGACGATTTGTCTTTGATGAAGGTTTCGGGGCAGGTGCTGGGATGTTTCGCCACATCAAGATGCGGGTTTTTACAGCTACGCCTAATTTGGTTTTGTAAACGCTTCATTTTGATGAAAGTATCATTGATTTTCGATCGGTGATCACTCACTTGGATAGAACGGGATGAATGTATGGTTACCAGCTTTAAGTTATTCTCCTCATGAGACCTCTGATGACGTTAGTCAGAAATATCTCTAGCTACTCAACTTTAGATGGTGAGAAGAAGTACAAGAAGACCACAACGTCTGCTAGTTTTAGCCTCTGGGCTACCCAGGCTATACATTATGCATCGCGAGCAAAGGCAGTGACCTTCTAATCCAACAACTAAGTCCTCATTAACCAACAAACATTGCAGAGCGCTACCTGTGAATGAGTGTGAACGTGGCTGATCTTCATCTTAGCGCTCAGGGCTAAGTACTGAGTGTATTATTAGAAGTGAATTCATCAAGTACGGAATCAATACTAGGTGAAAACGCCAGGCCGATTCTGTCACTTTCCAAATTTACGGCTATCGTTACTCGTTTCACGATCCCACTCATCCCGCCATTCTCATCTGCGGTGATCTCCCTGAGTAATACACAAGGTAATAAATACTCGAAGGAGCAGCTTTAGATGATAGGAAGAACTACAAGAAGTCTAGAACAGCTACTCATCATGCATCACGAGTGGAGGCAGTGTCCTTCTAATCCCACAACACAGCCGATTATCCAACAAACATCGCAGAGCGGTACTCGTGAATGAATGTGTAGATGATCATCGATCTGTCGGATGATGGAATAATTTCCGCATAGAAGATCTCTTGAGAGGGAAGTGACATGGATACGACGACGGCGCTACGGAGTATCTTTTCTTCGGTACGTTTACCCACAGAACTTGAGCGTGAAGCGGAGGTGGCAAACAGAGGGAAGGAGGGCCTTGAGGGTCGTCATTGGTCAAAATCCTGCATAGGTTGGGGTAGAAATGGTCATAGAGGCGTCGATTAGAGGTCGGGACGGGGTGAGGAGGATAACAAGACGTGGCGGGCGTTGGAGAGTGGTACAGTAGTGTCTCATCGATATGCGTGAACGTGTCCTAAGTTGGTGTTGGAGTAGGCGGGAGCAGAGGCATCGGGAACAAAAATGGTTGGCTCGGTGTCGTTGGCCCGGAGAGAAGGCGGATACGCCTACGGGTGGTGGGAAGTGGCGTAGGCGGTGACACATCGTCATAGTCATCATTGACGAGGAACAGGGACCCCAGGGAGACGCCGTTGGTCTGGCCATCGAGGAGTACAGAATGACAGACGTGACGATACAAGCGTCGAGGTAAAGTCCCCATTACCCGATCGGGGAACACGGCTGGTATTGAAGGTGGATCTGATTGGACTGGTGCAACCGTCTCGTCAGGTGGAAAAGAGAGAATAGTGAATTGCGAATTGAGCTGGGAAACTGCGAATATGATATATGCAATTCCGGAAGAACGGACCATGATCTTGACTTAGGGCAACCGGATAATAGATGCAAATTATATGGTGGGTAGCAATACTGAATATCTACAAATGAAAAGAGCCACAAAACACTGCAGCAAAACGTAGACAAGTGCGCATCATCCGGGAGAGATTCTTATCATACTTGATAATGGATCAGATTCTCGGATGATACATGCGAGTTCTCTGAGCAGGTCAGTCGGGGTGTGGTATTCTAGGTGTCGCCTGCGTGAGGCTTGTTCAATTCTTTGAGACACTCGAGAGTATTGTGACAGGGAGAGATGTATCAGGCCTACCGGCAATATCGGACCGATAAAGTCACTCGGCACTTTAGGGCAGGAGGTTTTCGTTCGCTTGACTCTCCCTCCGATTTCTCCTCACACACACACACCTCTGCGTCTCTGTTATGACTCCCTTCCTTTGATCTACACATCCTATGACACCACTCTGTCAATCTCCGACATATCTGGTTCGGGAACACACGCATCTTCGAGCGAGGCGACGCTGCGCTCCTCACGTGGCTCGATGGTCAGACCAACATCCTCTCCCTGCGGCTTCCCTTTCTCGTTGATGATGACGATGGCGCGTCACCATCCATACCACTTCACGTAACCGCCTTCTCTCCGCGCCGACCACTCCAAGCCAGCCATTTTTGGTCCCGATGCCTCGTATAGCCGCTGCCGCCCACGCCAACACCGACGCAAGACACGTTTAGTCACACTACAGAAATTGTGCTCCAAAATCTTATGACCTTCCAAGGCCTGCCACCTCTTGTCATCCTTCTCGCCCCTTCTCGACCATTTATCAACGCGTCTATGTATTTCCACACCAATCTATGCTAGCAACCACTCTCGAGTCCCTCAATCCCTCTGTTCGCCACCTCTGCTTTACGTTCAAGTCTTTCGGCAAACATACTGAAGAAAAGGCACTCCGTAATGCCGTCGTCGTATGTCACACTATCGAATAGCTCCAAAATGAGGGTGATGCTGGCCAGGAGTGCTGATGTTCCATGAGAGGTCCCCCCCCAACGTGCCAGAGCATATTCAACGTCGTTTACTATCAGCCACTCTGGCCATTCCGTGGCCGTGAGCAAGCGAGCGCGTACAGTTCGTCTAGCGAATGCGTGCCCCGTTCTCCAACATATCGTCTTCCCAAAGAGAGTGCAATGATGCCGTCCCTCTCCCTGGCTACCCACTCTTGATCCTTACCGTGTCTCCCCTTTGACAATCTCCTCGTGAGCAAGATTAATCGCGATGTTGTCTCTGCTCAGCTCTAGAAAGTGGTCTCAGAGGTTTTCGAAAAGAAAGGAGTGCGTCGAGCTCAATTACAGCATCCATTATGATTCCCTGTTCTATCAACATAATCTGCGGGATGGGGAGTAGTCCGATAGGGTTATCGCGGACAGGTTGAGGTTCACGTTCAAGGAGCTAGGAAGATGTTGATGGCCCTGGTATAGGTGTAAGGTACCTGTCTTTTCTACCGTTCTCGCTATCAAATGTTTTTATTTTACTTCGTAGATCCTTAGCCCTCTCCGTCGTCTGGATACTCATTCATGTATATATCATTATCTGTATTTATACCTACCCTCACTCTCCCACTCGTGTATGTATACCCAATTGCAATTCTTCATGAATACGTATCATCTGTCCTGATCCCGCCTGCAAACTACGTCTCCTTACTGAAGTCGAAAGCCTCTACATATGCCTAAGAATCGGTGCCGTTCATGGCAACACGTTTTTTTCGTCCATATGAGCGCGGCTATGGTTCACGTATTCTTTTTCTCATCCGACTAGGCATTTCAAGCAGCGATTCATGAAGTGTTTTGACCTCCGCGACCCCGTCTCCGCTCCCGTCTCCTCCCTGTTCTTTACACTGAATTCTAGATGTTTCGCGTTACGACTAAATCGAGGCTGACATTGAAAGTGCTGGGACGATGGTATTGCCTTAGGGTACACGTTGTCTTCTTTGTTATTGCTATTGAAACCCAGAGCTTTCTTTCGTAGACCGTGGTCATCCAGACAAATCGATGCACTCTCAATTCATATGTATATACATATTGATATTCGTTGCTGTAGGTTTGCCTCAACGTTGACACTATGCTCTAACATCCAAATTAGTTGTCCCTGTCTGGCTATCACCCTAGGCTTTCACGCTGCTGCTCGTGTCGTCCTGGAATATATGAAGACCTTTATGTCAGCTAGTCATACATATGTTCAAGTAATGAGCTTCAATGGGTTCAGATTCTAGATTAGTTCAATACAGTTCCTGACGGCTTCCTTCCTTGACTGCTAACATTGGAGATTGTCACGGGAATCCTTCATGAAATGCTCACAAGATTCCCAAGTCTAAAAAACGAATTTGGACTCCCTTTGATATTGACAGGATGATAACTTTGAATAGGAACATAAATTTGGAAAGGGGCCCGCACCGTCAAACTCAAAGAGTGATGCGATAACGGGGACTGATTGTTGTGTTTGAAACAGATGAATTTGCATCTCATGGAATGGCTTCCTATCGAACCTACGGTCAGCTGTGATACAGATGAAGTAAATGCTAAAATCACTTCCCTATCGCGACATCGTCAATGCCCTCATCTAATGGGTCGATTATTATGAACAAATTCATGCACAGATTTTCGTCTGGGGCCCTTTGTTGTATAATCGGGACTCTGTAGTGCGACTAGACGGTCACTGCTTACTACTTCCTGGATGCATGGTGCACAGCCTAGGATAAGGGTGGAGGTTGTTGAGACGCTACATTCCCCCCTATATTTCCCCCTACCATCGTATTTACTTTAAGTAGAAGCCATAACAATCTACTGTACATCTTGTACCAGAACAGAACAGAAATGGTCATCAAGAAGAGCCAGGATCTTGAACAAGATCCACGCACTTCTTAATTTGGATAAATTGGCTCGAATATTTAAGGGTGTCAGGCATGCGCACGTGCATATCATCTGGAGCAAGCCCGGAGGGAGGAATATCAACAATTATATTTTGTACAGAAGAGACAGTATGTCAAAGAATGAATTATTTTAGGGGAAATATATGATAGCCTTCAATGCAGTGGTGGATAGCAAATATCCATTTGTTTGATATTTTAGATGTTTTATGTAGAAGACAAAGATTTTATTAAACATAGCCCTGAGTGAGGACTAATGAGCATCAAGTAATATTATCACTCGAGTTAGAAGACTCTGGTTTACCAACGGGCCTAGCGCAACGTCATTAGCATGTCGCTGTACTAGCTAGAGGGTCCTCTGCAGTGCAGAATTTGAGAAGCTACCTCTAAACGTGCCACAAAAAGAAAAAGAAAAAGAATTATCAGCATCAACACCATGTTACTGCCATGTGTAGCTCGGCTGGCAACTAGAAGCACGAACCTAGATCTGCCACCAAGATCACCATATACTTGTGCCTGACCTGACCCGATCCAACAATCATTTTAGGGAGCAGTCGGGGACCAAGGCGTGGGAGATTGTGAGCTCGTCGTCATCAATGGCGACTAGGGCAGGTAGAGTAACCCGTGACCAAGGCGGACCTGGTTTGGAACCGTGGATAATACATTATTACGCTATGGACTGGTGTGGGGCAATACTGCCATCACTTTCTTCAGACCAGCCTAAGCCTTGAAACAAGGTATACGCCTCACCTGGACGCCCAAATTCAAACCATCGTTGTTTCAAGTGCTTGGTAGAACAGATCATCTCTTTATTTTATCCCATCTTTAGCCCAATCTATGCTCCATAGTACACCTCTAGCTAACAAGTTTGATATCACTCAGCGTGGTACAACGCTAGGCACCTAGCATGAGGGCGGGGGCTTTAAACCGACGCTTAGTACGAACTGAGCGCCGGGTCTCACCCACGCTGTCTTCCCTGATGATCCTTCATTGCCCGCCTGATCAGCGCCCTGGACACGATGTTGATATATCATTCGTCTCCCAGACCACTGATGGATCGAACCTTTTCAATTCTCTGTAAATATATTGCACACCCACCAATATGCTTCATTTACCGCGTACCTCTCCTCTCTCCTCGTTCTTGAAATGCTCCTCTTTCCACTCTTTATCATGCAAGTAGCTTCCCCTAGTGCTCGTACCCATTGCAACAATCCAATTCTGCAGATGTTACACATTGTCCACCTCGTACGGATTTACGTTTGACGACCCCCCAGGATCCCCTCAGTGCAACGATACCCATAACGATAACATGGCACCGAAACTCCGACGACCCAGGTGACATATACTTCTCATGCCGAGACGTCGTCTCCCAGGCTTCCGGGAACGGGGACTCCATACCTTCTTCGAGCGACACCACCTAACCTGAAGGGACGCTTACCGTGACTTTTCCTTCAGCGGGGTGCGCTATATGTGTATGGCCCAATGATGGACTACTCATCTTTTTCTCATAATGGAAGATACGTTATTGAAGTTTTGGAAAGCCAGATGAACGATGTCGTTGGGAGCTCCCATAGCCTCACGGTTGTGCCCCAAGAGGAGGACAGTGAAAGTAGCATTTCTGTAACGCCGTTTACGTGCATACACCAAACTCATTCCCTACCATATTCAATGCTTATATTATAAATGGAATAGCCCTGTGTTTACTATCGTTATAAATCCCACTCCGTAAGTGACAACCCTGCTTGCGGTCTATTGACCTGATTATTATCGCAGGACTCTCGCATCGTCTGCATCTACCGTACCGACATCAAATACCGATACAGCTCCTCCACTGTGCGCATCCCATGAACGATTCCATGTGCGTCTAGTTCACTGATCTTAAAGTTATTGCAGAACGTCCACAAGCTCTAGCTTCATTCCACTTTCAGCAAGTTCTAGTGCTACGGCTCTGAAACATTCGATGTATGAAATGATTCTCTCTATCTTTAATTTCGTTGGCCGACGTTTATTTATTTGCTTCCAAGAAATTATGTGTTGTCTACGTCAAGTCTCCCCACTACTATTGGTATTGTAGAGATCACCCCATCCCCGTAAGAAATTTGTCACCTCCTCCTTGAAGGCTACAAGTCTTACCACTCTCCCTAGATCTGCCAGCCTTCCGTCAAATTCAAATTGACAATCCCTCATCATCGGCGCAGCCATAGGCTCTCTTGCCCTTCTACTCCTTCTCCTGGGAACCGTAATCTTCATCTTCAAGTGGAAACGGATGACGCCCTATAGCCAACCGATTTTACCATTTTCTCCACCAAGTGACGTGGAGAAAAAAGAACCTATCTCTCCGGTGTTGAATGCTGAAACGGTGCACTCATCCACAGATATTGAGGATCCGGCAGAAAGCGATATGCGGACAGATACATTCGGCGGAACATCCAGACCTTTGTCCGTCGTTACCCAAATAGGCGGAAGTACTACAGAAAATACGCCTGTTCCCTATTTACAGGAGGTTCCTCAAGCGGTAAAGGGAAAGTTGACCAAGGTTGCGAGAGCGAAGAGAAATAGCTTCGGCGCACTATCTGAACATTTGCCTGTCGATTCCGGGAGTGCAAGCGAACAGGCGGGTCATCACGGAGAAGAGAGGCCACGAGCTGCCTTGGGTGATATAGAAACTGAAGTCCCGAGGCTGAAGACACAAGTTTATCGGATCCTTATTCAACACGAAGCATAACGGGGTGAAGGCGATCCCTTTGATCGGCCTCCATCCTATGCAGAAAGCACGTTTTGATATTGAGCAATCGAGATGTGCTAGATCTGTTAACTAGTCGTGTTGGCATTCATACTTGCACAGTATATTATTGTTCGAGCCTACCAGTTGCTTTCCTATCGATTGTTGCGAATTCCTACTTACTTTACCCTTCCGCCGTACTTAATCTATGAAAACCTTGTCTTCATCTTAACACTGCATAGCTGGACGTACTGACGCGTGTAAATCAGTCGTTTAGACCCATTACATTATATCCAATAGCTATTCTACGTCCACTGCGTCCGACTAAGCTTCTTTTTTATTTCCTTGTTTCAGTAATAACTCACATAAACTGAGGTGTTCGCCAGTGGATCTTCACATAAGCTCCCTATAACTATCGTAGGAATGGTCGTTGGAAAGAGCCTGAGACCCAGAGATGCCAACGCGCCTCAGAAGACGGAAATAGAGACTTAAGACCCGGTGCGATGGTAATGGTGATATCGAGCGATAGAGCGATCAGAAAGGAAATGAATAGCGTGAAGTTGACTTCATTCCAAACTTCGGAACTGAGGAATGGAGCTGGAGGAAAGCTTGACAGGACATACAGGCCGGTACGTTGAGAGTCCGATTTGTCGGATGCCAAGATACATAAGTGATCAGGAATAGAACGGAATGGAGCCGTATTTCCGCTGACTGATCTTTCCTGATAGTTTTCAATACCTCATTCTGAGAAGCGACGAGGGCGTCCCAGAGTCGAGATTGCCATGCGACACAGGCGGACACACCCCCTAGGCAATCCCAGAATCTAACCATTCGTAGCCAAAAAAAAAGTTTTGATGCGTCAACGGAATGATCGCGAATATTCTACCATCGGGGTAATGGCAAGGTTCGTATCGGAATCAGCACGATGATGAACTCAAGAAGCATCACAGACGGGTAGCCGTGGAAGTGGCTAATCATGATAAGATGCTGAGGAGATGTGGCGCCACTGGTAACCTCTGCTTTAGGGAAAGCTATCGTATGAGCTTAGACGACGCGTCAGAGTATCGATGAAGTCACGAGCAATATCACTAAGACGCGGTCACGGATGATCACGGGTCCTTAGTCACCCTTCTTTGTCAGTCATCGGACGATCTTTCGGACTTATTTTCATCGGTCTAGGGACTTTCCGTATTTATGACACACAAAACTACCCCATTTGGGCACGATTGCAGTCAAAGATTCGGAGGAAATGGCACCAAATAACGCGACCCGAACGTCAAAAAGTGCTCTCTATCTTTCACCACCATCATCACCGCTTTTTTTTCGCTCACCATGGTCGCTCTCATCCAACGTCCCGCTCCCTCTTTCAAGGCTGCTGCCATCGTCGATGGTCTCTTTGAGGATGTTTCTTTGACGGATTACCTTGGTCAATGGTATGAGCCCTTCAGTTCTTTTCCTGGCGTGATAACCAATTACTCTTAGGGTTGTCTTATTCTTCTACCCTATGTGCGCACGTCAGCCCCATCTGTCATCTTCATCTCGAATCTGACGACAACCAGGGACTTCACCTTTGTCTGCCCTACCGAAATCCTGGCCTTCAATGATGCCTTGGCCGAATTCAAGGCCCTTGATACGAAGGTTCTTGGTATGTTCATCTCGCCCATGATGCAATTGCGCTTCTCAGTCACGTCACTCAGGTGTCTCTACCGACTCTCGGCACTCTCACTTTGCTTAGGCTAACCAACCTCGGAAGGAGGGTGGTCTCGGACCCGACCTCAAGCTCCCTCTCATTGCCGACCGAAACATGTCCGTGATTATCGCGTCCTCCTTGAGGATGAAGGTATCGCTCTCCGGGGCCTCTTCATCATCGACCCCAATGGAATCCTCAGGTATGTCGCTACCCTTCTCTATTCCCTGTACCACATTCGTGATGCTCGTCAACAGGCAAACCACTGTCAACGACCTACCAGTTGGTCGTTCCGTCAATGAGACTATTTGCCTCATCAAAGTGTTCCAGTTCACCGTGCGTTATCCGTATATTCTTTCTATTATTATCATCTGAGGTTTTCGTTAAGGACAAGTACGGAGAAGTTTGTCCCGCGAACTGGCATGAAGGAGACAAGACCATGAAGGTGGATCCCAAGGGCTCGAAGGAGTACTTTTCGGCCGTAGACGATGATGCCCCGAACAAGCGCGCTCGCCAAGCTTAAAACGCAGTTAGACACATGGGAGCCGCAGCTGCGAGAGGAAAGCAAATTTTATAGAATGTTAGAAGACATAGACCTAGATCGACCGTCACTCCACTCAATGTTTTCTTGATCTGCGTGTGCTTCCGCTTCTATCCCTTTGATGAATTAGGTACTTACCCTGGTACCTTCCTAATGTACTTTTCATGGCTATGCCGTAGAATATATTGCAGCTCTCACTTTCCTGAAACTCCTTGCTATTGTTTATGGTCCACTGTCTTGTTCGTGAATGCTTCTGCGGCTGCGATGTGTTTTTGGAGTGTCGATAAGATAAGCCAAAGATTAGATATAGCTCTGATGCTTTAATGACCCGCATTTGCTGCAGATCAACTTGGATACGAAACATGCCTCGTAAGTCCCAGCGGTTTTTGTAGTTCACTCTTTGACTCAGAACAGACTGTAGGGTTTTAACACGTCCTGGATCTCAGGTTTCTGCAACACTTTCCCCTCTGTGGGGATCGGAGCCGTTGTAATGGATAGCTGCATTGGCATCCCGTCGCATTAGATCATGATCTATAGCAATGAACACTCCCTTGACCGCAACAGGACGATATTTTTACTACTACCGAGCACGTAAAAATGCATGAGGGTAGGAATATGCTTTATCAGACAAAAGACGATGGAAAATATCCCAATTCTCTAGACCTCCTCTATAAGGAGGTCAACCCTTTCACACGCACTGAACGTTTTCGTACTACTCTCAATTCTCGACATCGCTGAACTTTGGAGCTCTTAAGGAAGATACCGGGCCCCAGTCGAAGAGAGCTTTTGAAGTGTCTGGTTTCTAAGCTTCTGCTGGTACGTCCTTTCCACTCCTTTACAGTACTATCAAACTAAATCCACTATCAATGCTGCTGTCTACATCAAATTAAACCCTGTGGTGCGAAGACATCATTCACAAAGAATCTTTGAAGTTGTCGTCCCGAACGAACCGAAACCCCGCGGATAACAACCAGGGCTACATGAGACAAAATAAGTACGTGAAGTTTTAACGCTGAACCCACGCATCACATCACGTGTTTTTTCAGACCGTCGTGTCCTGTCGCGTCGCAGAAAACCACGCGCTGTTGACTCCCAAAAAGGAAGATAGCCTTTCTTTTCCTCCCTGTACATTCAACCCCCAATCAGCCTATCATGAGCTTCCATAGCTAAACGCCAAATCAATAACCCAATAACCCGGAAAGAAACGACGATAATCACTCACCCCTAGTCAACACCAACAACTGATCAGTAACAGGCTTGGATAACGTTTCGCAATTCAATGCATCAAACAACGGGTTAACCCGCCTCTCCACATCGTCAACCAGGCGTTTTTGCGTAGGCTACACCACCGTCCATCAGAACAGTCATAGGAAAGAAATCATCAAACATACCGGTGTAACCTGCCTCAAATGACTCAACTGCGCCGACAAGATCTCATACGCAGGGCGAAGGGTATTTGGGATATGTGTACGGTCACCAGGAGCTACAAACGGAAACGATGAGAACACGAAAATAATACAATTCATTTACGCACGATATTTTGGTGCAGGAGGCGCCTTTACCACACGAGACGAACTCGATGCGCTCGATGCCGGTGGTGGTGGAGGCGCCATAGGTCCTGTTGGCGGTGGCTGCTGCTGTTGTCGCTGAGGACCTGGAAGAGCCGCGTACGCACCCCTTTACGCCGGAGCATATGATCCCACCTGAGCAGGCCCGTATGGACCATGGACCAGCCTGTTCAAGCGGAGGCGGAGCATGAGCATACGGTCCCTGGCCCGGAGGTGTAGCACGAACATACGGTCCTGTAGGCGGAGGATACTGCTGGTGCGGTTGACGCCCAAACTGTCCCGGGGGAGGCGTTTGTCGCGGACGAGGCGCGTATTGACTAGGCGTCGGCAGTCGAGGAGGCGGCGACGTGATCCTGTTCGCCTCAGAAGGCGGCCTCACAGGAGGAGGATACATTCCACTTTGCGGCGGTGGTGGCGGAGGAGGCTGCATTCTCGCACCACCAACACTACCTGGACGAGGGGGCGGCGGGAGATGTCCTCATTGTGGTCCAAGAATCGGCTCCGGGGTAGAGTTGGGGAACGGCGAGGTGATAGCGGCAGGTTTCGACGGCATAGACGCGCTCGGGCTTCGAGGGTTACCAACAACCGGTGCATCGTTCCATCCTTCATTTTCCGTTCGCTTGGGGGGAGGCAGGACGGGAGCAGGAGCCTGACGAGGCGGGAGCGCAGCCCGGAGATGTGGCGGCTGCGTCAACGACTGTCCCTGGTTGAACGTATTGAACCCAGGAGCTGGTACTCCAATGTTGGATGGAGGTGGTGCATACGCAGGATTCGTAGGAGCTGGAGCTAGCGCAGGCGCAGATGGTGCATAGGGCGCATACGGAGAAACGCCTGTCGCTGCCGGTTGAGAAACAGCAGAGAAGGGAGATGTATAGGGAGAAGGCGCTGTTTGAGGAGCCGCCGCAGCAAATGTCGACTTATATCCAGGGTACGCCGTAGGAACGCTAGGCTGTGCAGGAAGAGCTTTCGTACCGATCTTGATCGTGTTCGTCCCAGCCGGTTCCGTCTTCGTCCTGAGCAGTCTCTCTCGAATCGCACTACCAGGGCCCTTATAATCGCTTGGCGTCAGCTTCAAGAACACCGTCGCCTCCTCCACCAGACCCTGCGACGCAAGCACACCTGCGTACTCGAAGTATCGGTCATACATATTGGAAAATATAAACGTCTTGATATCAGACTGCGGCTGGAGGTCGCTGTCGACGTACTTCGTAGCTGAACGGAACACGGTAACCTTCTCGATGAAGGACTGCAACGCCTGAGCATGCACTTGTATAATACGATTCTGCCTGATTCTTTGGGTCCGCCAACAGCACCGACTCCTGCTCAGCCATCTCCTCCGACCAGATACTCGCGATCCGCTCCAACCTCGCTGCAGCCAAATACGTCAAGATGGCATACTTGCGGAACTGAGAAGCTTGGGCGGCATCCTCCGACGCATTGGACAGCGCGAATTGGAACTCTAGCCGTCGACCAAGCTGTTCAGCGAGGGTCGGGAATTCTTCCTTGCCCGCAAACGTACAAATGACGACAAAAATCTCTTGCAATTCCTGGAGGTCGGCATTTTGAACGATGTCGGACAGGTCGTTGGTGACGATAGACTGGAAGAGCCGCAGGCAGGGATATGTGTTGGTACGGCGCTCAAAGTACGCCTTTTGGGTCTGCTGCAAAAGCTCGGAACCCCCTCTTGCTGCGAGAAGAATAGCATCTGCGAACCTGTCTGACGAGAGACACAACGAAACCGCAGACTCAAAGTCCCCAAGGACGAGGGCCTTGGTAAACAAACGATCAGTTTCAGACTCGTCGGCTGGATATATTTTGAAAGTGTTGCTCTTGGACGTCTCAGACGTCACCGATGATGGTCCGGATCCGATGGTCGCAGCAACCGACGAGTCGATGCCGTAGTTCGTGTGGGGCACGTCAATGGGCGGTACGCTTTCCCCTGACAGACCGATGCTGCTGAAAAAGTCCGCTCCTTCAACGTCCCGCTGAGGTAGCCCCGGACCGTCGTCGCCAAACAGAGAAGGCGCTGTCGTAGTGGACTCCATATCAGCAAGACGAGTACCTTCGGATGTAGCATCGGCACTGACTTCCGATGGAGTCTTTTCGACAGACTCACCAAAGGCTTCATCGTCGCTAGCCACATGGAAAGTATGTTCTTCGGCAAAGAATACGACGGGTTCGTGAGGCTTCAACTCGCTGTCGTCTTCTTCTGTCTCGATCTCTTCATCCGATGACTGCTTTGCTACCTTGAGCTTCTCGACCGCCTCCGCCACTGTCCGCCTTCGAAAATCCCAAAAGTATTACCAGCTCATCTCGGGAATCCGCTTGGAAGAGACTGAGCAACGCTCTCCAAGCCTCTTGCTCATCAGGCGCCGCATCCGCCTTCTCCTGCGCGAAGGCCTTCAACGAGTCTCCTTCGATGGCCTCCTTCAACTTCGTCGCTTGCACGACAAGCTCTTGCTCGGTAACGACTTTACGAAGGTGGACGACGGCGCTCTGGTGCTTCCCTTGCGCGGAGGGGAGGTTGGATACAGATACCAGCTTGCCGCCAAAGCCGAAGGAGTTCGATGCTGGGCGTCTCAACCATTTAGGCGGCTGCTTGAGTGAAAGTGTGCCGCCTTGGGTTTGCGAATAGCCCGTGGAATCAAATGTGTCGGCACCGTTACCAGTAGTGGCAGGGGTGGCAGACACTGTGGGTTCGTTGGTCGACTGGATAGAATGGATGCCGACCGTACCGTCGAAGAATGCGGTGGCGAGAAGGTCGGGGTTGCGAGGACACCATTCGACTTGGAACGCCCAGTTCGACGCGCTCGGGAGCTCGCCGATGATCTCAGATGTTTGAGGATTCCAACAGAGCGCCCTGTTATCCTTCCCGCAAGACAAGAGCATGTCAGCATCTTGCTTGCACCAAGAAAGAGACAAGACGCCTTTTTCGTGGCCAGTGAGAATCTTTTCCGGGGCGCGCGCGTTACGAAGGTCCCAGACCATGATGATGGGAGACGAATCATCTTCGGATGCTGTAACAAGTCTGGTAGCCTAAATGATAGATTTAGCAAACTGTCCAAGAAAAAACGGCAGGCCGCACGTTATCTGGATGCCAGGCAATGGCGCTCATCCCCCTCCGACCGCCAACAGCAAGACCATTGGTCGCGCTGACTTGGCGGGCAAGCGTTCCGGCTCCACCGCCGTATGCCAGAGCGACGACCTCACGCTTCCCTCTGAGATCCCAGACGACGGTATAGCCCGTCGTGCTCGCTCCAGCAAGAACGTATGGTACTCGCTGATTCCATGCAACCGAAGTAATCTCGTCTAGCTTCGTGCTCCTAGTTCCAGGCGTCGGGGCATACGGTTTCGTAGGGTCTTTCAAATCCCATATACAAACCTGCACCAAGATCAGAGGGAAAGCAGCTACACCGATCGACGACTACGAACCTCTCCATTAACGGCGCCCGATAACAAGAGGTGAGTCTGCAGAGGATTGAAGTCCAAGGCTCTGACCGGCCCGGTGTGGTTGGTATTCCGTAGGATGAGGGACTCGCTGGAGCTGTACGACGCGTTGAGCAAGAGAAAAAAGGCCCACAGCCAGGCAACGCACCCAGCACCGGCAAGAATCTTCGCTGGATCCCACAACGCGAGCTCGCCGTTCTCCATACCAGCCGCAATTACACCCCGTGGTCGACTACTGTCGACGTACCCCCACGTCAAGCGGTTAAACCTGTATTCGCATCATCGGCGGCGAGCTAGCGATATAGCGACGAAGCGACGTACCTCGCTGTATCTTTCACAGCGCCTTTTGCTCCCGACTGACCCTCTATCCCTAGGTCGAATTCATTCTTGTCGAGAAAATCGGGGGCCCAAATTTCGAGCTGGCTCTCGTTGCTGAAAGACTCGTCGAGGGCGCCAGCGACTGTCCCTGTCGCTATAAGAGGGAGAGAAGAGGACGGAGACCAGGTAAATGTCGATGTCCGGTGGATCTCCTTCAGTTTCATCGTGGTGGAAGTAATTCGTGCAATAGGACGCCGGTCGACACGTCCGTGGCTATAGGATGGCGCCCTGCCCTAAAGCCTGCACGTGATGCGCGCCACGTGGAATTCATCATTCACTCCGCTCGCGAGCCGGTATTTTCTTTTTAAGGTTTTGCTTCTATTCGTTCGATTTTCTTTATGTACGCCCCGATGCCGACGTCAAACTACGTATACTAAACGGCATCAAATTTCTCTTCAAAAAGACATATACGCTTATCGTTGTCCCCACAACCTCTTTCTGTGAAGTCTGCTTCGAGTCCAGGATCGGGACAACGGTCCCAACTAGCCTGCATTCCTGCCTACGCCTGTGAAGGTCATTGCGCCTGAGGGAGAGACTGAGTCTGGATACCACTAGCACCGCGGATCAGTGCTACAACAACAGGATTGGTCAACATCTCACACAAGCCGATCAACGCTTCCCAGGGCCTCAACACAACAGACGCCAAGAACGCTCTCGGGTACGAAAAATCCTTCAGGCGACAGCCCGCATCTTCCATACTTGGCATTAGATAGTATTTTATCAGCTGCGCCAACAGCTATTCAGGGTTCCTGTACGCCTTCGGCGTATAGACAGCGCAACAGTAAAGACCTTCAACAATAAGATGCTCTCTAAAAGCCATGTAGACAGCTTCGCTCTTCGCGATCAATTGTCCACCCTCCGCCAGTATTCTGGGACTGAGTCTGTGATCTGCGGCGGTATTCTCGTCAAATGGTATGTAGCCAATTTTAGAAGCGCACCGCAGACATTTTCTCCAACAGTTGTGTTTCCGATAGGCTTCGGACAAGATCATTTAGTTGCGACGGCGAAGCTAACCTTTGACACTGCGCACTGCCTTCGCGTTCCTTCGTTTCTCTTGTTCAGGATAAGCGCTGTTCCATCAGGGTTTTTGTCTTCGAATAACAACATACGAGCAAAATAATCCATACATTTCGTACCCAACGTACGAGGGGAACCGGTGCGGCGATTTACGTCTACGTTCCTCTCGACACCGTTGGCCAGGTGATAACAATCTTTCAAAGCAAATAAAAACCTTGACCGCCCCAAAGAAAATACCGCCACATTATAGCATTCATACTCATGAGCTTTACTTTCCACTTTTTATCTTCTTTAAATCTCCCAACCTAGTATCCGCTTCCAAACATAATGGGTAGGACCATATTCGGAGGAGATGCGTAACTATAGGCTTTATATCATGATGTTTGACTAACACGTCTTGATATGCACAGACGTGCACCGTCAAATCAAGATAGACACTTTCTGATGGAATACGATGCAAGGCTTTGAATGGGACTGTAGAGGCGCGTATTTTTATTCTTTCAGCGGTCACAATATCTGACGAGGATAAATAAATGCTATCCAGTTACTCTCTGCTCTGAGGTATGCATTTACCTGGTATCTACGTGTAACCTGTCTGAGATCCGATGAGAGGATACTAGAAACTGAGGTTAGATATTATCGTCAAGCTATGACTTTTTTAATCACGCGCAGATGATGAACGGCTGTTCAGCAACCGCACTAGAGGTTCCGTGCATCTAGGTTGAAGGAGGCAAGAGATTTATAAATATTAATGAAGATCAACGACAGGTATGCTCGTCCAGTGTTAGTTTGATGATGTGCTGATATATCTCCAAAGAACATTGACTGGAAGTCCACTCGGGTGTAATATCGGGTGAAGTAAAGTAAGTGCTGTTCTCTTCTCTGCACAGGCACATTGCTCATGTAACAGCTTGCTTCGATAGTGATCGATTTATCGGGTGGAACGATCGTAGCTGATCTCCGTCCCACCAACAAGCATGAGCCATTTCATGTCTACATCATAGTCCTGTGTTAGCTTGCTCCATTGTCACCCCAAGAACCTCGGGGCGAGATAGACGTGCGTGATGCTGTTGTAGATTTATCTGCTCGCATATTCAGCTGAGATGCCGTCGGGATCACTATTCAGTAAGCGCGGACTAGCAGCTTTACCCACAAACGATGAGCTCATCCACTGTCCAATAGAACATGAAAGATACATTTTTTCGTTCAATTAAAGGTCGATGGGTCGAGGGTTACCATATTGGTTCTGTATCCTTCGACGATGGCCGTATTTTCTCAATGACGGTTTCTCCGTGGCTGTAGAAGAAGCAATACAAGTCATGTAGTAAACGAATATGTAATCGATACCGTCCTTCGCTATCCTATCCAACCACAATCAGACATGCTCTAAATAAGAGTTGAATATAAATAATTCAACAAAGAGATATCTTGCCGCTATCAAGGGCGATTAAACGAAAATCTGTTTTTTCATCATCTGCTACACAGAACAGCGAAAATTTCTGAAAGCTGCCATCCTCACTTCCCCGCCCGACTACCCAGTGATCCGGATTTGAATTTTTGCTATCCCAGCCGAGGAGTATATAGAAGCCGTCGGGTATTGGGTATGCGTGGTCAGCAACGATTTTTAAGGTGTGGCTTTGCTCCATTGTTATCGTGGAAGACTACTTCTCCTTGTCGAGGGGTCGGTTCATTTGGTACCTCACCCAAATCCCTGACATTTCCCCGCATAATATACCGGCAATCATAACAGTCGGCATCTGAATTATCGCTCCAAAAAACAGTCTCAACTTTAACATGCATAAAGACAGTGCGTGCCATAATTTTGTTCGTCAGGACTTGCTCCCAGGACGGTCGCCAATATTTGCGTCCATTCCCAGGTGCAGGGTAGGTAAAGAACAACTCCGCCCGAAACGAAGGATCTATGACATCCATAAGGACTTCCCATGCATCCTCAGGTGATTCGTTGGGATCATATACAGGGATGAATGTCGGTGCGAGAGGGTATACCAAACCCGCAACTTTATCCAAAGGCATCGTTGAGTCCCGATGCCGCATTTCGGACACAAGGTGAAGAATTGATGCGAAGGATCTATGCGACGATTCCAGTTGTCTGTCGAAGGTCATTTGAAGCTGCTCATCTATGACATCTTCACCAGTCTCCCCTGCAATGATCGGCTCTTGTATGAGCTCCTGCAGCGTCCATGCACGTCGGAACCAGCAACGGTCACTCTCAAAGTAGCCGGGTAGCAAATGAAGTGGCCTGCCTAGACCGTTGAAGTAATATACGACAGGTGGATATATCCGCTGATACATCGACCCAATCGTGGGCACGTCGAGCTTCCACTCCTCGAGGAGCAGCTCCTTGCTCTTCCCGCCTTCCTGCCGCAAACACAGAACATCGAGCCACACATAGTCTCTCACAAGGCGTGGAGTCCGATTCGATCGCGCGTTCAACATTTCGATGCGAATCAGCTCAAGCTTGACGCCCTTAGGCATCGGCACGGGCCACTCGCGTCCATTGATAGACGTCATCACATACTCGCGGTCCTGCGCAGCTACCCAGGCATGTGATATTGCGGACGGTTCAACTTCATCGCACGCTACCCAGTATGGCGCCACCCGGTTAGCACACAGATCCCACAACCGCCGATGGGGCACATCCCGCATTGTGATTCTGTCATTAGCGAGCACGCTTCGTCTCATCTCCCTGTCCTTCTCTTCCCGGGTGCTTAATTCGTGTTCGAGGGTAGAGATATTTTCCCAGTGGGGGCGCAAATGAGCGTAGGCCGTTCCAAAGTCGAACCCTTGCGTGATGTAGGGAACGAGAACAGAGGATGTGGAGTGCAAAGTGTATGATGTGCCGAGCGTGGTGTTAAGCTCCATTAGGACTCGTTCGATACCGAGATCTGCACAGGGTGTGTCCGCTAGAGCCGATGGAAGGACCTCCGGCCCTGTGTAGGACCGTTGCTTTAACACTGGAATTGTCGATTCGTCTTGGCCGGTCTCAGTGAGCGATGTGAGAGTAACCTGACGAAGAGGGCCGGGAAGAGGGGAAGAGCATGAGTCGAGAGGCTGTGGGCCGGGTTGTATACTGCAATACATTATTCCTGCGACCACGGAGCTGTAATTTCCTGCTAACCTCTTTGTCTGTGTTGTATTTGGATCTCCTATGGCCTTCGTCATCGTAATCTGACCCTTGCTCCGAAAGCCATCAGATTGTCCCTCTCGTAAGAACAGAATGAGGACTCGAAGCATCGAACCCAAGACAGTCGCACATACCAGTGTCCACATCCGACGTAAGTTCTTGCAGTGACATCGTTGGATGAAGTGAGTTTAATCGTGCTGTACAAGAAGAGGCGAACGTTGCCCACTGGTGTTCCCACTTCTCACACGTGATACAGATCATTGGGACACTCAAAAGGCTAAAAGATAAAGTGCCGATATCGATCACTCCGAGAAAAGTAAAATTTCTGGACAGTATTTGTTGGTGAGAAACGGTAACGTGATTTTCTGGTACAATTTCTGAGGTCAAGAAATGTACCAAAAAAGTCCAAATTTCTTGCATCCTGAAACTCCGCGGCAGCTGATCTGCGGAAGAAATGCTGCCGATCATGCATATGATCGGTCAGCGCTGACGATTGTCTCCGGCAGTCTTTAAAGTTGTTCGTATCAAATCTTCGGTGGCATTTTGTAGTTTTCTTTTGTTCTTTTTGCTGCGCAATCACTACTGCAACCTTTTCATTTGTTTCGTATTCTTACCTAGTGGTGCTGTATAGGTTTAAGAGAGGCGAACATGTTGCTACGCAGATAGATTTTCACGTACCTTACTTTAAATCTTGTAGACGTAAATTACTCAAGATTACTACTGATTACGCTTATGTTGAACATGCAAGTTCCCCATCGCCATACACGTTGTCCTAATGATCTACAGCGAGTGCCGCGATGCTCGATTCATCAACTATACCGGCGCCTCTAAGGCACTTTTCATTGTATTTCGTACGCAGTATGGATGGCGCCTGCGTGCTAGGTATCCCCTATGGACCGGAAGGTCAAGTCATTTTTGTCAGACAAAGCCAGCCAGCTTATAGGATGCTTACTGCGACCCCTGAAGAATCACAGCCTCACATGATGGACATTTCCCTCATACCAATCCCGCATAGCTCAAGAACGCAAACTGGGTCACTTTTTCTCTCTGTTCCCGGAACGATCTAAATGTTCCAGAGCAACGACCGTCAATGTACGGACGGCATTGAGGCTGCACTGAGGAGGGTCCTGAGTCTAACCACGCTGTCGTTCAATCCGATGCCAGGTTTTGGATGCCTTCGTGTCCTAATACCTTGCTATGAGAGTTCTTGATGAAAGGGCGGTGAAGTGAGCAGTCACATGCATTCTCGTTATCAGAAAACCATGTCAAACCGGTGAGTGGTATGGAAGTAAGGAAAAGGGGTTCACAGAGTGATGGCACAGACGTCGACATCGATATTCATGGAACCTATCGATGTAGCTACCATACGAAGGTACAACGAGCTATGAAAAGTTCGTGAGGTAAGGAGAGAGAGAAAGATGAAAAAAAACCGCGCGTCAAACAATGAGCCGAGGAGCCATAGTAAACATTCCCGGGGAGAGGAAAAATGTGGTAACATGCACCAGAAATCAGGCTTCATTAGTGTGGGAAGGTCCTTTGGAGTGGAGGCGTCATCGTCGAACAGGGGGGAGCAGTATCCCGTAGACTGTCCTAGAGAAGCGAGCTAGCGTGAGAACAGCAAGTGGAATAGGTCTGGGGTTAGCGAAAAAAGGGTTTTGTGAGCGAGAGGATTCAAAACGCCTATTTATATTGAACGTACGTACATTGGTGAAAATAATATGCTTCATGAGACGGGTGTCCAGTATTGTCAGACAGCGTGCGCTTACCATTAGAATACCACACTCTGACTGGTAAGCATAACCCGAGTAATTGTAAAGACATCCCACCGTCTGCGCGAAGAGAAGGTATTGGAACAACGGGTAGAAACTGTTTTAAAGTCGCCAACTTAGTCGATTGAGCTGGAAGGGACGTACATACAGGTGGATACACTATAGCTCAATAACTCAGCTTGATTAGTGAACTATTCGGCCTCGCGTTGTGGCGAAGGAAAACCATCTCTGGCGTGGTACTATGACGCTGATGCTCATAGCACAGTACTTTACCTGCTAGTCATTGATAGAACACGGAACGGCAAAAAAGGACGTTCAGTATAGTCATTAAATCTGGTCATATACGGATAAGAAAAGGGATCACCAGCGCCCAGAAGACGTGGATGGAATTTTGGTTATCTGGCGGGGTTATTTGTTAGTTTGCGGGTGGCCTCAATTTTGGCTTGAACTGAGCGACGGTGACTTGCGGATATCTCGAGCTTGGATGTAATGCAAACGAGGTATGTGGGCAAATCATGTTTGTTCGGGGCTATGTACATAAAACGAATATCTATCTAATACACGCTGTTAGCAAAATCAGGGTTTGGACGATATGGCAATGACGTACCAAGAGATGAACATGCCACGGAGCACATGTCGAACATCCTGGACTACGTCCATCAGGCTAGGAATTTCGGTAAGCGCGTGGAATTTACCTTCTAACGAACCGAGTGATTGCCAGAGTCGTCTTGTATTCCCGGGGGAATGGGGAGACCTGCGGCTATTGAGAGCCGTCAAAGACATCCAAAAGATGTTCTTTCAATACTCGAAATGAACTGGTGAAAGTCCTACAAAGATTCATTAGCTTTAGCAATAGCAACCGGACACAAATCACTCAGCTCATTACTGCAAACGGCCTCCATGTCAACTTCGAAATTAGGTCGTCTTCGAAGCGCTGCCCAGTCTGTGAAATAGGCTTCTGAGTATCTCCGATATCCTCTTAGCCCCCGGCCGTGGTCTCAGAGCGAAACGGTGCAAGCAAAAGACATGGCGGGCGGCAATAGCCGGCAACCGTGTGGCGTAAGCCAAAAATGGCAGGTCCTGGACGTTGGCGACTGGGCACTAACCATGCCCCTCGCACAAGTCGTCTCGCTCCCAGACCGTGTGGCGACGTTCAAGGGCTTCAAAGAAATAAAAGCTGGTCCCCGGCTAGTTTGTGGCAGTACTTTTGAGGCGGCAGGACTGCGCAATCGACGTGGGAGTCGATTTTGGTGCTATAGTGCGTTCTCTTTCTGTTTTCTGTTGCAGCAGCTGATGAATTGTCTTAAGATCGTTACATGCTCATTTATGGTGACTCGGGAACATGCATGGACCTCGTCGACTCTCGCTGAAGCCCACACGCCGACCCTAAGCCTTCTGAATCCAGCACGACTCTTGCGGCACCCACTCAAGCCACAAGTAACGGCGATTTTTCTTGGCCACCTTCGAGGACCTTGGCTCCGTTTACTACTGCAGCAGGACCACCAGAATACAGGGAGAAGGCGGTTGTTGGGGTCCCATGTCCCTCACTCGCTCGCCGTCGCCGCCGTTTCCGTCAACTTCCCAAGTTGTGCCCACCACAACGACTATGGACTTCGGTAGCGTCTCTGGAACAGCGGCTACGATCCTAATACCGTCTACAGGCACCCTGGCCGCTGTGTTGACTTTCGCAAAGCCCGTCGTCGTCGCCATGCTGCCACCGTCTGTTCCAATATCCGACCTCCTTCCATCCAACCGCGATGACGAGTTCTCTAGGGTTTCAAGTGTTTCGGCATTGAAGTGTACCCCACCAATACGACATACCTCTATGAAATTCATCGTCGGATTCATCGCCGCCGCCGCCGTCTTGATGCCATCAACTACTTTGTACGAGATAACTCCACTCCTTACCTATATCGGCGACTACAACCATTTCCCGCCATTGAGCAGACTGGCCATAACTCGAACCACCGTAGAACCATCAACGGCAAGTACAGGGACCATCCTTGCATCTCTGTTGCTCTTCGTATAGCCGCCATCGTCCTCTCAACCCACTGCACCTGCCCATCCGCCTCACATTAATATCCAGTTTTCTACAGTCTCAACACCTCCTTGATGGTTTCTCCTGTGATCCCTACATGGAGTGAGCGTGTGAGCCATTCAAATGGCCTTTCCCACCCTCGTCATCACAGACCGGCAAGTTTCGGTGAAAACACTGAGTACAACTTTTTTCTGCCTCATTAATCTTGACTAACGATGAAAATAGGAGCATAACAACGACGTGAACCTCTGCATACTACAAGCAGAAGTCTTGCCTCTATCGGAGTACCGCCGCCACCCACAGCAGCCATCCACTCCTTCGATCACACCGCCTACGCCTTCGAGGCCTTCAATGGCTTAAAGCCGTCTTTCCCCATGACGCCAGGCTGCATACAGAGCAACGGGCTGCCTTAATACGGTTGTTGTCATCGTTGTCACTAGATTTGGAACTTGGGACTGACCGTCGTCCTCGGCGGTGTCCTCTCGTTCTCAGACGGCGTGGCCGGCTAGCAGGATCTAAAAGTGAGGCAAGCTGGTCACTAGCTAGCGCTGGGCAAAATCTGTGAGGCCGCACGACCGCGTAATCGATGCGAATGTCGATTTTGGTGTCAAGGTGCGTCACTTCTCTGTTTTTTTATTACTGTAGCTAACGAGCTGGTATTGGACCACTACAGGCTCATTCCGACTAACCGAAGAAAGTTATATTTCTGTCGTCGACGCTCCCCAATCACTAGGAGGCACACCGTTCAACGTTACCCCCCGAAGGTTGTCATTCTCGCGCACTCCACCTTTCCACTTCAAACTGAACCGTCGGTTTGCTGCACTGCCCCTGCCTTAGCTGTGGTATATACTGCAGCAGGCATACTGCGAGACACTCCGAGGACCCGTTCTGTCGTTATTACAATCGTGCTTTGGTCGCCTTGGGTACCATAGTGCGTGCTTTCTGTCTTTTTGTTGCCGCCGCTCATTAATTTGTATCGTGTCGTTGCAGGATCATTGCCAGTGACCGAGCAACCTTTAATGGACGTTTTAAATCCCCTCGCATGCTGATTCGGTTAGCCAGTCCCCACGCTCGACAGACGACTCTGTGAGACCCCACGTCAGGGCAAGAGCATCATTGCTCTCAGGCTCTCGGCGACTCAGATGTAATATATACCGCCGCAAAATCACTAAATGACAGGACGAGGACCGTTTGTAGGATCCCCGTTTTCTCTGTTTTCTTGCCCCCGTCGCCGAAATCTCCATTTTTTCCCCTCTGCGACGACCGCACACTGCTTCAGTGCGTCCACCATACCCGTGAAGATGTCGTAACCCTTCAGAGGGGCATCGCCTGCGGTGTAGATTGTCGTTACGTTCATCATTACAGGGTCAACACGATCCTCCGTCTAACAGCGACGACGAAGTCTCCAGGCCTTCAAGTGAACCAGAGCTGATGTACCCCCACGAACATCATCGAACACTATGAAGTACACTGAGATTGATCGTCTTCGTTGTCTTGATGCCCCCGACGACCTTTCACAAGATCACCGCCTCCCTCACATCTGACGGCGACTATACCCCGCCATCCAGCACCAGTGGGGACGAGTGCATCAGTAGTACTACCACCGACACCAGCTAAACGGGCTACCATCACGATGCTCCTTCCTACAGTATGGCCACCTTCATCGGGCGAAACACGTTCACATGCTCATCAACGCATTTCTACCACCAAGAACGCCTCTCTCGCGGCGTTCAAATGCCACGGAGACGATTTTTTACGGACGAAAACACATCAGCGCGATCAGGAGGACCGTATCAATTGTGCTTGTCGTCGGAACGCCGCCGCTGCCACGTCTGACAACTCCTACTTTCTTAGACTTTTCCACCCTCGACGATGGTTTCCCGTGCTTGAAAGAGTGGTACCTACTATGAGGTAGCGACAGCAGGGAATCCTTGGTCTACCAGATTATTGATGCCAACAAAAATGCATTTAGTATGCTCATGTGGAGCCAGTTTCCGAAACAACGCTAACAGCGGGGCGTCCAGCAAGTGGGCCCCTGCGCTATGTTCCCCCATCGTCCTCGTCTTTATGGCATCAGCATTCGTACTACCTTCAGAACCCTGCTTCGACAAAGTACCTCCAATCGGCGGGTGTGACGGTTTAGTTTTTTGGGTGAGTGCACATTTATTACTCTATTTTATCACTCAGAATTTTTTGCAGGACTTTAGGCTGATTTAGCATCGATTAACGTTGTCATTCTGCAGCTCACAGATCTCGTAGAGTACGGTGGTAGCTACTGCCCACGGTTCCCCGATCCTCATGCAGTTACCCCGGCGCAGCCGTAACGGATGTCTACCGGACATTTAGTGTACTGGCGATGGGCGACACCTCAAATACCATCAACGGAGACAGTGTGGACTGTTCCTAAGTTCTTGTCGTCGTCGTGCCGCCACCCTCTTTCGGAACACCCGCCCTTCTTGCCCGTAACGGCGATGAAAAACTTTGTGGCCCCTGGAATGACACATCGCCTACTACAACTATCATAGGTACTAAATTATATTGTTGCATCAGTCCTCTTTCATGTCTTCTCCCTCTCGCCATCGACTTTTCACGATGTGCCACCCATTATTGTCCCTGACAGCAACAACGACATGTCTCCAGCAAATACCAGCTTACCGAGTAGCAATATGGGCTCATGAGAGCCAGGAGGACCTTCACGTGGAGGCGAGTGATTTCGAAGAGGAAGAGGAGGAAGATCCAGAGATCGAGCAGCGGTCATTAGAGGACCACAGTGCGAAAAGTATGGCCTTGGGCGACTGGGCACGGAGTCGCATATTGGATGGGTTCTGGGTAACCCCGTGTGACCAGTGGATGTCTGGTACGATGCTGGAGGTGTCCCGCGCCGAACATCCCTGTCCGTGGACGCGTGGCGACGAGGACGACGGCGGCGAGGAGCGTCCCCGGCAAACAACTATCATGGGCGATGTACCACCATCATATAGTCTGTGCGAACACGCGAACTACGCGTACATGAAGGAGCTTCGAACGCTACTCCTCCCGCCGATGAAGAATATTGTCCGGAGATTGGTTATCGAGTGTGCGGCTGACGGGTGTGACGCGGTCAGAAAGGCGTGTAAGATGTCCCTGGATGATGTTGTCCATGAGCTCAAGGACGAGGCGGTTTGGTTTGATGGATTCGACTGGCTGGAGAGGAGGAGGAACGACCGACTAGAGGCGCGCAAGACCGAACAAAGAACAAGAATCATGGAGGAGAGCAACAGTAGCGACGACTCTTCGCTATCCAGTAAATCAGATGGATCGATTACGAGCCCAGTGCTATCGACATCGACGTTACAGACGACGCCTTCCCCGCCTCCCAAGGAGGCCATTTTGATCCCGGTATCGCCCATCCTTGACCCGCCACGACTCTTGAGACCGATACCGTATATTCCGGAATCGCTGATCAATCTGCCGGAGCAGAGTTTGGAGGTTTTCCAAGGAGTGAGTTTGTTCGTTTCAATTCACATTCAATTCTGACGATGGATATTCCAGATATGGAGAGATGCCTGCCGTCCGATCTACCACTGCCGGTGCAAGATATGCGAGCGCGCCAAAGCTGCGGAGGGCGTCGTTCAGATAGCGCCCGAGGATACCGCTCAGCCTGTTACGGCTGCAGCGGAGATTCGTATACCGTCTCCCGAGGTCAACGAAGCCGACGCTGAGGATGAGGACCTCGACTACGACTCGTACTATGACGAAGAGTTTTACTCTGAGGAGGATGACGAGGCTTGGAGTCCCTCGGCTGACCGCAAGTCGCCTGAGGTGCCCGACCTACCTGTTAGGAAGAGGTCGTTGGACGATGTAACGGAGCCCGTGAGGTCGGGAACACCACCGAAAAAGCTGAAGGTCGACGTCGAGGTAGATGTGCCCGAGCCAAGACTGAAGAAGAGAAACTCGGAGGAGCTCGAAGTCGTCGAGGACGGTGCTGGGCGGAAGCGGTTCAAAACTGAAGATATGGTCGAGTCGCCACCAATGTTGTTGGAGAACAGCGATCACTCGAGTTCGGTACCACCGCTCGAGGAAGAAGAGGCACGATAGACGGGGGTCTGAAGATCTTTTCTTGTTTCTCGCGTATGCTTTCCTCTCCATCCCCAGTCGCTGCCCTCGAGTTTGTATTATATCCCCAACCGATTCTCGCATACCTTTCGCTTCGCTTGCTTCATACTATGTGCTTTATAAACTTGTTCTCATAAATTTCTAGCACCAAAATATCGCTGTATTCGCCATATACGATGTATATTTTGCATGGAATGAATATGCCTTCGCTAATTAGCTGGCGAGGTAAATGTATTTTGCGTAGCGTTCATTATAACTTTACACCGTGTATCCATCTGATCTTTGTTTCGAGTACTATTTTTTATTTACATCTTTCACCGCGGCGTCATGTATCATCGGTACAGAGAACTATATTCGGGGAGCGGGTGCGGCAGTTCTGCAGGGAAGCAATCAATTTGTGCCGCTTACTAATGCCGTGTCTTCTGGACCTTGTATCATGACTACCACCACGACAAACATAACCACTCGTCCTAGCGACTTGAACGCAATCAGTATGAAGGGAATGGACGAACCGCTTGTCTAGGATGGAACCAGCAAGGAGGAGTGCAATGGCAGCGAGGAAGAGGATGATGACAGCGATGATGAGTGGACTCAGGTGCGAATGAATTCGACATTCATTTCATGACTTGACGGTTTCCCAGTCTTTCACTTTCGAGTACATGGCCGTGCACGAGCCCTTCTTTGCGCTCCCTGTCAACTACCTACGCATAACCCGGTGTACCAGAGCTCCACCGTTGTTTGCCCTGGGCATCGGCGTCCGCGACATGGTCGATGTCTAAGATGTGGCTTGCCTTATCGCGCCTAACGAACCCGACACAGACTCCTGCTCCCTCCTCGGGGTCCTCCTCCGGCAGCTCAAGGACCGTACACAGCCCAATGTTCGTGCAACACCAGTTTGTTCAGAACGTCGGATATGTCTTTTATGTCTGGACATCCTGGGACAGTGAGTTCACGCATGTACCAGCCCGGCGTGACACTATGAACGCCATGCTCCGCGAGATCAACTGGAGAGAAGAAATCAAGTGGTACATCGTGGGAACCTGGGCGAATAATTGGCGTGGAGACTATAGTAGACCCGTATTGGATGCATAGTTTCTTTACCAAGTATAAACATGCCATAGTCCTCTAGCAGAACATATCTCGCGTGTTTAACTTGTTCTCTCTTTCTCTTTTTTAGATCGCATATATTGGGTCTCCGCTCGCTACGCCATGGTGGGCTGAAGCTAACATCTTTGTCGGATTCGTGACATTTTTCTGTGCGTATCGTCTGCCTCCCGTTCTATTTCGGTACGCTGATCGTGTTTATTTATAGGGATCCTCACTCCTGCACTTTATGTATGGATGTATCTCGTGTTTTTTTGGCGCGTGATCAGATGCACATGTCTTAGTACTCAAACGCATGGGATAGCAAATATATGCCGTGAGTATTCCCTCTGTCCCGGCCGTCTTTACTTACGCGAACTGGTATGCCCGGCAGGATCTCATCCCGAGGATTGTATGATCGCTACCTACGACGTGACCAAGATCGTGAACCCGGACGTCACCTTCAACGAGGCGGCATACAAGGAGTACAGCCCTTTCTTCATCTCAACGACGTTCGCCATCTCCTACGGTCTGTCGTTCGTAGTATCACTGCCACAATTACGCATGCCTTGTACATGAATACTTGTTGGCCCACCATCATCTCCGTGTCTGACTAGCTTCAATCAGGCTCTACTTCCGAAAGCAGATCTGAACACAAGCACGCCGGGCCATGTGCATGAACGAGCAACCTGATATTCACACGCGTCTTATGTCGCAATACCCTCAGGTTCCGGAGTGGTGGTACGCGATCATATTCTGCGAGTCTCCTGCGTGATTGTTGTCGCCATGCTGACGTTTGTTCCAGTGGCCATGGTTGGATTTGGTGTCATCTCAATTGAAAATTGAGGATTGGGATACCAAGTTCCCCGTGTACGTGGTTCTCTTCTTTTATCTTCGTCCACATGCTGACAGTCTTGCAGGCAATACTTCATTCTCGCTTTGATTATCTCCGTTATCTACGTCATTCCTATCGGAATGATCCAAGCCGTCACTAATCAGCAAGTCAGGCGGAATGTCGTCACGGAGTTGATCATTGGTTACGCGCTCCCCGGGCGTCCTGTTTCAATGATGATATCGAAGACGTGGGGTTACATCACCATGGCTCAAGGTATGTGCTACATTTAGATCATTAGCCGTCTGCTGACAGCCCTCGGCAGCTCTTACTCACGTCCGACTTCAAGCTGGGCCGCTACATAAAGATTCCCCACCGTCGATGTTCTGGGCTCAGGTTGTCGCGACGGTTATCGCTGGTACCACACAGCTCGGTGTACAGGCGTGGATGTCTACCAATGCCGAGAACCTTTGTGATGCAGCGCAGAAGAATGGCTTCATCTGTCTGTCGACGGAGGTATTTCGCACCGCCAGTACTATCTGGGGTGTTATTGGACCAGCGAGGCAGTTCTCTCAGGGACAGGTACATTACGGTGCGTGTTCCGGATCTTGGGCTACGCTGGCTTTGCTTAATTTCTTGACAGCCCTGGTATTCTTCTTCCTCATTGGGTTCGCCTGCCCGATTATAAGTTACCTGATCGGCTGCAAGGGGCCGAATAGCATTATTCGCTATGTCAAGTACGTTCCCGTTCCTCTAGCTAACCTTTTCGACGACATCTAATGACTTTCTTTTAGTTTCCCGGTCATCTTCAGCAGGACAGGCACCATCCCTCCAGCCATGGGCGTCAACTACGTCCGCTGAGCTGTCGTCGGGTTCATCTTCCAATGCGTTATCCGCTGGCGCCATTCCTCGTGGTGGACAAAGTACAACGGTCCATCTTGAAGCCATCGACGACTTTTCATGACATTACCCCCCCCTATGACATCGACCACGCCCATCTCCCGCCATTCAGCGCAGTGATAAGTTTTCGAGCGGCCGTAGGAATACCAGCGAAAACTATCTATCTGTACGGCCGTTACGTGTCTCTGTCTATTCGCATGGCCGCCGTTGTTTACAGTTCTCTACATTTATATCTAAATGTGTCTCAAAATCTCAAATTTTCCGTTCAATTCAGCATCCCGTCAAATTGACATATTCCCGGTATGACTATTGTGAGGCGGTGCAGAAGCTCTATCTAGACCGACTGTCGGCAAAAATAGCCGGCTCCCCCATCACAAACAGTGCTTCTGCCTCCCGGTTTCTGTGATATCCTGCCAACGGGGCACTGGAGTCGCTCGGAATCGGTGCCCAAAGCTCACCTTTCGGAATGCCATCAATGGACACCAAAATGGGGACGTCGCCGTGCACAGAGCGTCCCACGATGGGTCCAGACGTTTTCCCACACCGGCACGAGCCGGCATGCATGAGAAATGCCCCGGCTCGGAGTGGTGAGGGTGGGAGTCGAAGGTTTGGATGTCGATGAACAACTTTACTGTATGTTTCCTGACGAGCCGGCCAGCGGATATTTCCACACTGGCAAGGGAACTGAAACTGACTTTAACGGATAAAGAAGGGGGACTATGATGACTACGTCATCCTTGGGCACAGCCTTGTCACAGTCCCCCAATGATGGTTGTCACGTATTGAAGGTAAGGACCCTAGTGGACAGTGTTCGCCCCTTCCTGTACAGCACGACTAAGCTCTCTTCATGCATCAATACGTCCGCAAGAGATTTCGTCGGCTATGGTCACTGGTATGTGGGATTGTCTTGCATTGGAAGCTTTGCGTCCTCGTTCTGTTGTTACTAGAGAGAGAATCTGACGGTCTTTCAGAGCAAGCGTCGGATTACGATGACGGAGGACCATAGTACTAGCCCCGAATATGAGACAGACGGAGAGGTAAGCATAAACTTAAAGCTCTGTGGAAGCATGAAACAATGTATTGCAGTATACGAATCACCCCAAACAGGTCACTCTCACATCGCTCACTGAGACCGGCCAAGACGAATCGACGATTCCAGTGTTAAAGCAAAGGTCTTACACAGGGGAAAAGGTCATACCATCAGCTCTAGCGGACACTCTCTGTGCCGATCTCGGTGTCGAAGGAGTCTTAAAGGAGCTCAACACCACACTCGGCACATCATACCCTTTGCACTCCGTAATCTCGATTCTTGATTCCTACTTTGTCCAAAACGTTGACTTTGGAACTGCCTATGCATATTTGCGCTCCTATTGGTACGATATCCCTACAATGGTAAACAAATTAAGCACCCGCGAAGAAAAGGACTGGGAGATGCGAAAGAACGTGCTTGCTGATGGCAAGATCACAAAGCGGAATGTACCCCCTCGGCGGGTATGGGATCTGTATGCTAATCGAGTGGTGCCATTCTGGGTCACGTCGCTTGCAAACGATAATATTAAAACGTGGGCCATATCACATGCCTGGGTTGATGAGAAGGACCACATATATGTGATGACGTCTATCAACGGAGGCGAGTGGCCGGTGCCCATGCCGAACAACACCAACCTTCATCTAATCCGCATCGAAATGTTGAACGAAAGGTGGCTGCCGAAACACCCAGTAGAGTATGTATGGCTGGATGTTTTGTGTTTGCGGCAGGAAGGCGGGAAGAACGAGCATCTGCGCTTGGAGGAGTGGAAGCTCGACGTGCCCACAATCGGGTCCGTTTACGAGCGTGCACATGCACAAGTGGTATGCTACTTCAGTGGTCTAGGTCGGCCACTGCATTTGACACCGGACTATTTTGATGGTGACCGGTGTTGGTTCCGACGTGCATGGACACTGCAGGAGATATCAAAATACGGGCCGATCATTGGGGGGGAGACTGGCGAAGATGTTGTGGACAAGAAGATTCAACAGAAGTTTGATGAACAATTGGCATCATTGCAAAAAACGCGATGGTTCTCCACATCCATTCTTTTTCTTGTATCCGAGATGCAGAATCGGGTATCAACAAAGTCATTGGATAAAGTTGCCGGATTAGTATACCTTCTCCGGCCAGACTCCATCCCGATATACGATGCTAAGCAATCTGCAGCGGATGCATGGGAGGTACTCATCGATCACATAAGGCCTAGGTTTCGAGTACAGCTGCTCTTCCTCTACCCCGAGCCAGGGGATGGAAGGAAACTTTGGAGACCGTCTTGGCGGCAAGTGATGTCAAACAGAATTGTGGTGCCCAGGTTTTATTGCGAACCACACCAGATGAACTCGATGGAGAATTCGGATTTTGACTCTTATCTAGGTTACTGCATCGAGTCAGGATATGTGCGGGGTTTGGGTGAGGTACTAAACGAATCGACCCCTCGACAAGGAGAACTCGTCTTCAACGATACCAATGGAGCATCCCACACATTAAAAATCGTCGCTGACCACGCATATCTGATACCCGACGGCTTCTATACACTCCTCGGCTGCCATGACATACTTTCAGGTCCGGATCGGTGGGTGGTCGGACAGAGTAGACAGGATGGGAGGTATGAGAAATTGTCGATCTTTCGTTCGGCAGATGATGAAGAAGGGTATCTTTATTCCCTCACACTTGGTGAACAACTCAAAACATTTCTTTATCTTTTTTGAAGCAGTTGTATCAAAACATTTTGTGTTCGGATAAGAGGGCGAATGATAGTAGTGATATCAAATATATGTACTACATAACTGTGACTGCTTGCTTGCTTCTAATGGCATCGACGACTTTGCAGTGCTTCAATTGTGTCAGAAATGAAGTCTCCACCACAAATACCATACCACCCTATGAACTACATCATCGTATTCACGCTCGTCATTGTCATCTCCATGCCTTCGACGACATAGCGCCAGATAATCCACTCCCTCGCATCGGATACAGATGACCATTTCCTGCCATGGAGCGCTGTGGCTACATCGCGAACCACTGAAGAATGAGAAACGGCGGCTATGTGGACCATTGTTGTATGGATTCTACTACTCGCTTAGTCCGCGTTGTTGTCTCAATCCACTCTGCTGGCTGCTCCTGCTCTCACTTTGGTACCCCGTTGTTCTGCAGTCTCAACATGTCCTCAGTGGTTCCTTCTGCATGATGCCGACATATACTGAGTGTGCGAGCCATTAAAATGGACCGAGCCACCCTACTATAGGAAGGAGCATCATAATGATAGCCCGTTTAGATGGTGTCGGTAGTAGTACTACTGATGCACTCGTCCCCACTGGTGCTGGATGGCGGAGTATGGGTGTAGTCACCGTCAGATGTGAGGGAAGGGGTGATCTTATTGATTGGGCGGTACGCAGATTCGTCATAAAGTCGTTATTGAGAGGCTAAACCACAGATTAGGGTTTGAAACAGCAGCGAAACTGATTCAGGAGAGTCCAACACACATGTGAACACACGCATGGGAGGTCCTGCACCGCGGTGTGGTGGGCGTGCTTCAACTGAGCACGTGATCACGTGTGCTGTCACATACATATGTGGATGAAGAGCCCCCACACATGCGCGGTACAGCACCGCACAGTTTGCACACAACACAGCAGCAGTGTTCCAAGCACAGTAGCAGCCAAGTAGGAATCCATGGAGCCATGCACAACAGGTCAGCACACAGGTCAGCTCAGCACATCCATTTTAATAAAAGCCCCCCCAGTCCGCGGTACAGGACCGCCCTTATTGATTGGGCGGTACGCAGAATCGTTATAAAGTCGTTATTGAGAGGCTAAACCACAGATTAGGGTTTGAAAGAGCGGCCAAATTGATTGAGGAGAGGTCAGAGGAGGTCCAAGAAGGTGGGATGGAGGTACAGCAAGCAAGCAGGAGGAGTAGGTAGCATGCCCATAGATTTGGGTGTGCGGTCCTGCACCGCGGCATGGAGGGGGGTGTGTCGAGGTTGGATGAGTGCACAGGTGAGCGTCGAACGGTGAGCCCCCCCCACACACGCGCGGTACTGCACCGCGGAGTGGGTGGGGGGTTACAAACAGTAATTATTTTTTGTACCGCTCAGTTTTGCTGAAATAAAAATTTGCAACATACACATGCATTCGGGAGGTGAATTCGAAGACATTCACCGTTTCAATTTTGCATGAGTGAGGCAGCGGAATGTGTAGGGACGTGCATGGGTGAGAAGCAGGCCCACCCATGCGCGGTGTGGGACCGCGCAGCAATGGGAGGGTCGTCAGATGCATCTACAGACATGTACGCGTCTGTAAATGCATCTGACGACGTCTCTGGCAGTCTCTCACGCATGCGCAGGCATCGTTTGAGCACGCGCGGCATCCCAGGGCATCCCGGAGAGTGCCGAACCGGCCAGTCGGCATCCACATGGATGCCATGGGACCGGATCTCGGTCCGGATCATGCCCTGCCGGCCCCGGCATGTAAATGCCGAGCGATGGGCGCTTAACGCCCTTGCTCCTGATCGCCATCGCCCCTCCCGCCCCCCCCGCCCTCTTGCTCATTCCCTCCCTTCCTCCCGCCCTCCCGATCGTCAAAAAACATGGAAATTACCTTGAAAATCAATACTTTGTTGGCTAGATACAGGACTGCAGCCCAACAGGCCGATATTTCAGAGGGTTTGCAGAGGTGCTTGGAAGCACATCAGGACGCGATCCGGGGGGATCTGGGGGGCGGGTTCCCGACGACTTGGGCATTTTTGTGAGTAATAATATTATTCTTCATTCCGGATCGTAATCGGCTTCGATCCAAGGGAACCGGCACATGATTTTGATCGGCACTGCACAATCAGGGGTATCGATCAAAACGGCAACCTCATATACGCCATCCACTGCCTCAGCGGAGATCACGGGGCCTGCCAGCTGTTCCCTGACAACGGGACTCGCTCCGCCGGCCACCTCAACCTCTCCAACCTCGATACGTTCGAGATCTAAACCGTACGTCTCCTTTCATTCTTGTCCTCATATTTCCTCACATCATTTCAGCACATCATTCATTTCTTGGAAGACCAATTACGCTCATTTCTTGACATCTTACGACACCTCGCTCATTTGTAGATATACTTCCTACTTCACGCTGTAGCATAGTTTTTACGATACGATACGAAGCAACTCAAAATGTAATATACCTTTAGAACCTACCTTTACACCCTACCATCTGTACATGAATTGTATTACATTAGATCACCGTAACATACCAGACACACATGATGATGCATATTGATGAGATTATTGACTGTCGTGTGATGCAAACTGGTGAAGGTCGTGGAGACGGTGGGGGGGATACCTATTGAGGTTGCACCTACGGCGGAGGTCCTGTACCGCGGGTTGGAGGCGGGTGGGTTGTGCACGTGCCCATGACGCGCATGCACGTGATCCGAGCAAGCCCGTACGCGCCGCGGTGCCATACCGCAACAAAAATTGTTGTGGTTCGGGCTTGAACACCCATTGCTGATAGCAGTAAAACGAACCTCCATTCCGAATGGCAGAGGTGTCTGCCACTCGGCGATGGAGGCCCACTTGTAGCATATATTTGCCATCTTTTAACGCAGCCAGACACCTATGTCTGTGCGCAATCATCCGTACCGCCTAATGTGTGGAGAAGAATCGAAGACACAACTCATCCACGTGTGCATCCAAGATGTCCGTGCGAACTAAAAAAGTAAGAAAGTACAAGGACAAGGACAAGGACAAGCAAGCAAAGTGAAGTAAGTGAAGTATAAAGTGAAGTATAGCCGGTAATCAAATGTAAATCTGCTGGAGCTGAGGTATGATCACTAGCCAATACATGACCGTGTATCCAGCATGTACAAACAAAGTAAAAGTGAAGTATATAGTCGGTAAAGAAATGTAAATCATCTGGAGCTAAGGTACAATTGCTAGACATGACATAACCGTTCATCTAGCATATACAAACGAAGCCAAAGTGAAGTATAGCCGGTAATGCAATGTAAATGTTCTGAAGCAAAGGTACGATCGCTAGCCAATACATGACCGTGTATCCAGCATGTACAAACAAAGTAAAAGTGAAGTACATAGTCGGTAAAGACATGTGAATCATCTGCAGCTGAGGTACAATTGCTCGACATGACATAACCGTTGATCTATCATGTACAAACGAAGTAAAAGTGAAGTATAGCCGGTAATGAAATGTAAATGTTCTGAAGCAAAGGTACGATCGCTAGCCAATACATGACCGTGTATCCAGCATGTACAAACAAAGTAAAAGTGAAGTATATAGTCGGTAAAGAAATGTGAATCATCTGCAGCTGAGGTACAATTGCTCGACATGACATAACCGTTGATCTATCATGTACAAACGAAGTAAAAGTGAAGTATATAGTCGGTAAAGAAATGTGAATCATCTGGAGCTGAGGTACAATTGCTCGACATGACATAACCGTTGATCTCGCATGTACAAACGAAGCAAAAGTGAAGTATAGCCGGTAATGAAATGTAAATGTTCTGAAGCAAAGGTACGATCGCTAGCCAATACATGACCGTGTATCCAGCATGTACAAACAAAGTAAAAGTGAAGTATATAGTCGGTAAAGACATGTGAATCATCTGGAGCTAAGGTACAATTGCTAGACATGACATGACCGTGTATCCAGCATGTACAAACAAAGTAAAAGTGAAGTATATAGTCGGTGAAGAAATGTGAGTCATCTGCAGCTGAGGTACAATTGGGATATTCGTCGTCACATCAAAAATTGATAGGGATAAAGACATCAGACATCATTTAGTAGTAAATCTGGACCTTGGCTTTATGCCATAGCCGAGAGTCTCATATTCCCAATCCGTGACCTAAAAATGAAGGAGGAACTTTCCGAATTCAGTGGTCATTCTTCTAATTCTTTCTTTTCTCGTTTTCCATTTTTCTTCCTTCTCTACATATTGGGGTAGACTCCCAGCTGATATGTACGTAGGAATGGCACTCTGGAGAGTGGAAATTCCTATTTTCATGGAGTCTGTTAGTCATTGTCCGCTCTGAGCCGCATTGATTCTGAATGCTTCGTTTTGAAAGTTTCCGTTGGCAGTTTAGTACCTATAGAACGCAGGGTGTCGATGAGAAATGGGAGCTAGTGATTGCTTCAAATCCTCGTAATGTTTCGAATCTTGGTTGCAGAACGATGTTGCACTCTACGTACGTGTACTCACGTCGCGGCTAGGACCGCCCGTCCCAGGCGGCGGTCCGGGACCGCGGGCTGGGGTGTTTGTTGCTGACGACGGGGGACCAATCTCTACTCAAATGTCACTGTTGAGGGTGACACATTTTGGGCGAATGTTTGAGTATCGTGCGGTGGTAGTCACTAGTTCGAGACATTCACTGTGACTGACTCTCATTGCGGATGTGGAAGATGCCCCCCCAGTGCGCGGTACGGGACCGCCGTACGTTCAGCACGTCACCTCTGAGGTGGAAATAATTTTGAATTTGAAAATGTGCGACGATCATTGATCCGTTTCTACATGGAAACACGAGGTGAACTGACATTTGCTTCCATTTTCATGTGTTGCCATCGTGATGCGCCGATCCTCCGAAAACATTCTCCCTAGACCAATGAAAATTGACTCCAAGATATTCGGGAAATTTTTGACTTTAGTGACGCTGATCCCCGCCCTTCAAGGCCGACACGACAAGGTATGTGTGGCTGAAATACGCGAATGGAAAATGCCTTTAGAATATTCTTGAAATTTTTTTTACTTTTGACTTTTAGGTGACGCTGATCGCCGCGCTTCGTGGCCGACACCACAGAGTATAAAGAGACAGCCAGTAAAATAAACTAATGCCCCCCGACGTATTTTGCCCTTCTCACCCTCCTCGCCTCGCGCCATGGGTCGAAGCCCCCAGCCCGCCCGCGCGCTTTGTGCAATCATTTTTGCGTGCTATCCCCACGTCTTCGACGACCCGGTATGGCAGGCCCAGTACGAGTTCTACGGATTCGACACGAACAACATCAAGCACGTCAAGAACTCCGATTTGGGAAGCATCCGTGAGTTCCTGAAGCACCTGAAGAATCTGACGGTAGAGAAGGCCACCGCGGCGGTCAATGGCGCTGAAGACGGCAGTGTGGACCGCCATAAAGCGGGGCGCGAGGCGTATTGGGCGTGGTGGTCAAAGTGCGGTCTGCTAGGGAAGCTGAAGGTTGTGCACGAGAACGCGATGAAGGCATCGGGAGTGAACATCAAGGCGATGTTCCGCATGCACAAGGTGAAGGGCGTGGCGAAGTTCTTGACGGCGTCGCAGTTCCGCCATAAGGAAGCCGACCTGGCTGAGGCTCTGTTCGGAACGGCGCACGAAGACGCGGACTCGGGCGGTTTTCACATCGAGTTTCAGGATCTGGTCCAATTCCTGACGAGCGAGTACATCGAGCGCTTTCGGAAATCATACAACGCCGCCCAAGATTCGAAGATGACAGCGAAGACACAGTTGGACGCAGTGTGGAAAGGTCAGTCACGATCGTGGCCCTGCGCTGTATATGCTCACATCATAACAGCGGTCGAGTCGGGAAAGGGCATCATCTCAGGTTAGGGTTAGGGTTAGGGTTAGGGTTAGGGTTAGGGTTAGGGTTAGGGTTAGGGTTAGGGTTAGGGTTAGGGTTAGGGTTAGGGTTAGGGTTAGGGTTAGGGTTAGGGTTAGGTTGGGTT